>JALIZF010000941.1:0-109995 GCA_029948255.1 Telmatactis stephensoni
CTGCTCTCACTGCTTGGCCAACCATTGATGCCACTTATAATTAAAATGCCACAAGCTTTTAAAATTTCCAATAGGTACAAATTGAATAATCTATTTAGTATCTTTACTCAATATTGACATTCTTTTGTATTTAATTTATGATTACAGGGTCACAAAATGAGTCTGTATTTTTTATCAAAAAAGAGAGGCATGGCACAATATTTGGGGATTTAATTTTAAATAACATAAGTTTATTTAATTATGAATATTTAGCCATTTCACAAAGGTTCCTTGCAGATGACCATCTGACATCGGCAGTTATTGATGAGATGGCCATCATTTTGTAGGGATCCAAATCAGAAAAGTCAGTGACTTAATTAATACCAAGAAACTAATCTAAGGTATAGAGTAATTGTTACACTTAACCCGTGAAACACTGAATTTTAGTGTGTAATAGTTCAATAGGGACAAAAGAGAACAATGGAAATACTTGTTAAACTAGTTAGTCTACAAACTATTTCAAGGGTTAAGTGTAAACCACTCTAGTAACTTTGTAAGAGTGTTACTAATTAACTGAGACTTGTGATCACTAACAAACTGAAGAATTTTTTCTGCATTTGCAGAGCTGAAAAAAATTCATTTAAGTGACCAACCCACCTGAAAAACACATGAGTACCTTTAACAGGTCATTATTATCACAGGGTGGTGATGAAGGGCATAGTACATACCCATCATGAATCATATTAAATCATATAACTATAGCCATTTTTGGCAATTTCATAGACTACTCAGATTATAACCTCATGCACTCAGATTTAACCTCTTCAACCTCTTCACTGTCTTGTTTTCTGAATTTCCAATTAGCAACCCCTATACCCTTATCTAGGAATTATCAATTATGAAATAGAGGAGTCAGGAGTGAAATTAAAGTGCTGAAAGATCATAGAGAGTGTACTAGTAATTTCATATAACCCCAAACTTCCAAACCATCAATGAGTTACACATCTACATATCCAGGCTTATAATTATGAATGTTTGCAATATTCTATGGTCATTTATATATAATCACGTACTTGATATCAAGTTGGTTCTAGATATATCTCTGCACTATAAAAAATACTGTTCAGGCTTGCAATTAAATTCTGTAAGGTAGAGGGGTGCATTAATTGGGGACTGCCAGAATCTGTAAATTATAATTATCCACCACAAAAAGGCAAATAAATATGCACAATTTTTACATTGTGAGGGATTGCAAATCCCCAATCAAAAATATTGAAAATATCAAAATTTACACTCTAAAAAAGGGTGTCATGCAGGCATTTATATCCAAGAAAAACATCCCAGCTTCCATGATTGAATATTAGTGAATAAAAGTAAAAACTCTGAGTACCTTAAGTTTACCTTAAGTTACAATGGAGGTTCATATTTATTGACATACACTTCAATCAGGTAATGATTAAAGGCCACATAGCAAAAATGCATTAAAGCCCAAATAATAGTAGATTTCTGTAAACTGAGCTATTCAAGACATTTAAGATCTATATTTTATTATTAATTGTAATGGGTTTTTAGATGGTTCTCAAAATGGTGGCAATAAAATAAAATTTATTGCTCAGACTTTTTGATGTAAATTTTTAGTGTTTAAAAATTATGAAATATATTTGATTGGCATGGTTGAGTGGTATTGAGTTGGCCAAGCCCTGAGAGCATGCACTGACCATCCCGCACTTACATATTAATTGGTTTATTTTTCTTCTCCAGTTTTTCCTCCCTCATCAAAACTTAATATGAGTTGGTCAGTGTGATATGAAAAATAATTAACGTAGAGGTGTTAGGCATATGTGTGTGCAAGCAGATGAAGATTACCCCCAGGGGGGGTACTCAACCCCATTTTGGATAGGAGTGTTCCGCCGGAGTTCTGGAAACCTAACCCTGTTTAAGACACTCGAAAGTGAAAAAATCATACCCTGTTCAAGACAAATGAGAAGAAAATCGACCCTAGCCTAAACAAAAAACGGCTGTTTTACCGTACCCTTATATCTAAGACACAAAAAGATGATATGGCTTGGGATCTCGTCAAAATTATAGATCCTGTTTAAGACAATTTTGGGAAAAAATGTATACCCTGTTCAAGACAGCAGGGCCAAAAACCATACCCTATCCAGCGGCACGTACCCGTATAGCAAATATATGGGAGTACCCCCCCCCCCCCCCCCCCCGGGAGATTACCTCTGTGGTTACATAATATTATGCTGCTGAGAAAAGATTATATTTTATCATACCTTGGGATCTTGTAAATTCTTGTACGTGTTATATTCGTTTTTCAATTTCTTGCTTAATCTATTAGTCCTGCAACAAATGATGTGATGGAGCTATTATTTCAAACTCTGGTTTCAAGCATTGTAAATATGGTTTAAAATATGATGTGAATTAACCCACACAGGTCAGATTATCATTAGCCTTGGTCTGAAAAGTCATTATTCATTAAGTAGCAGAAAATCCTATCAGTATAAAGATGGTATTGTTCAGAATCTGTGCTTTTATCCAAGGGGGAGGGAAAGGGGGGGGGGGGGGGGTGGCTTCTATAAATAAGAGGAAGGGGATACTCAATCATCGAAAATTTCAAAAATAGCCCATAAAAGGTACCCAAGTTTTATCCTGGTGGGGGTAGCAACAATTGTTTTCTCAAAAAGACACTAATTCAAAAAAGCACTAGAAGAATCGAAAAAATAATATGTCTATTTTGGGAATTTTATTATTTAATTTGACCCTTGAAAAGTATATAGGAGCATGCGACTTTTAAAAACTGAGTATATAAACTCCTCACCTTGATTCATTTAGTGATCAATGAACATATATTGAAAAATAAGGTGCCAGCAATACTTACAATAAGATTAATACAATAACAAAACAAGAAAACTGTCGTCTCCTTTTCAATACCTTTCAGCAGCATCATTTTCTATTCGGCTTGCAGTAAAGCAGCACCTCATGATTGCAATCGATGCCATGATGATGAGCTGTATGATACCAAACCTTTCCGTTTCAGATTTGACCCTCATTATAGTTTGCTTGGATGAGGCGGCTGTATGCATAAAGAATGAAAGAAAATGTTTGATAGATGAATATCGTATATTAATTGGCTGAAGTCCATCGTGAGGGAACGACAGGAAAATTCAAAACACGTTCGAGATTATGCCACATCTGCGTGATTTCAAAAGTGCTTACCTTTGTAGCTCAAAATTAAGACAATGATTGATTCCGACAGTACAGGATGTATGTTATGTGAAGATTGTTTTGACGAAACTGAGATATTGATATCTTTCATTTTAGAAAGAAAATCCATGACTGTCGCTTGACAACTTCCAGGTTGTTGTTCGTTTCCCGCGAAATCGACAATTCGCGCCAAGATCATCTATTGTTTTGTCCTCCAATCATATTTCTTATAATATCGTTCTTCGTCACGCGATAACTTTAACCAATCAAAACATTTCATTTATTGAGGCCAACCTCGTGTGATGCTTTGCAAGTCCCTTCCAGGTTCGCCGAAAAATTTGCAGGATTGCGGGGTTCGTGTTTTAGGCGGTGTTTAATATAATCTGAGAAAGAAAAGATTTTTGATCTTTTCAGACTTTTCTAGTTTGAAAAAACACAACCCTAAAGCTCATTCGACTAAGGAAAGGAATCATGATATCCAAACTCGACTTCAGAGGTAAGGATTATAAGTTAGTTTTCGCGCTCTTTTTGAAATTTGCTTTCCGTGTTGAAAAAATCGCTTCTACAACATTTAAACTTACTCCCTTTTTTCACAGCTTCATCGGAAATATAATTTGTTACCTCAAGGATAATGGTAAACAGCAGAAAAGTCAAGAACTTCAAGGCACTAGGTAAAAAGTGGACGAGGACGTTTTCGCGCCTTTTTCACATTGTGCTTGAGCCAGCTTTTTGAGTTTAAAAATATATCGCTTTGACCACCTTTTAAACGAACTCTGTGTTTTTTTCTTTCAGTATCATCGGCAAAAATATCATCTCTTCGCTTTTGTAATTAATGTATAAAGTAAGTCAGATTCATCCATGTCTTGGTGCTTTTGTCAGTTTACTCGTGCGAGCAGGCTTTGCTTTTCGGCAACCGTTTTGCCGTTCAATATTCATGCGAAAAAAAGTGTTTTTTTGACAGTCAAGGGAAACGCGGAAATTTTCTGTATGCTGGAAATAATTTATATTGATCATTGACTTATGGTTTGTTTTTGTGATGTTTTTCTCTGTAGGAACGACGGCAGTGCTTCGTGAATTCAGGTTTACTTCACAAGAGGAGCTCTCAGAGCGAATTGGCACGAAAAAAGCTCAAGCCCATCCTCATGTGGGGAGAAATACACAAGCAAAACAAAGGTATAATTGTATTTTAATGTACGATTTCATTCAGTGTAAATTATACTCTAATCAATTACAAATATTTCTTTTACAGGTCAAGATCACGGAAAGGTTGACGTCGATGGCTTTCTCAGCCGTACCAAAGTGTTTGGTCAAGTTCTGCAAAATGGCTCTTTAACTTCTCATTTAATAGTTTGTATATGTAATTGAATTCATTATTAATTGTTTTCTGTCAATAAAATGTTTTTGGATTAAATAGTGAGTGCAATTTATTGGCTGTTTTTATAGAATAGAATCATCCTTTCTACAGTAGGGTAAAAGTAAAATATCGTGCCCCCCCCTGAATAAAGAGAGATTTGCCTAAAATTATCCATAGGGAAAATCCAGGGAAAACGGGGGTTTTACAAAATTATCCACGACAAGATAATCAAAGGATAACTAGGGTTTTACTGAATTATACCGGTCGGGAAAACGCGGAGAAAACGGGGGTTTTACAAAATTATCCACGAAAGGATAATCAAAGGATAACTAGGGTTTTACTGAATTATACCGGTCGGGAAAACGCGGAGAAAACGGGGGTTTTACAAAATTATCCACGAAAGGATAATCAAAGGATAACTAGGGTTTTACTGAATTATACCGGTCGGGAAAACGCGGAGAAAACGGGGGTTTTACAAAATTATCCACGACAGGATAATCAAAGGATAACTAGGGTTTTACTGAATTATACCGGTCGGGAAAACGCGGAGAAAACGGGGGTTTTACAAAATTATCCACGAAAGGATAATCAAAGGATAACTAGGGTTTTACTGAATTATACCGGTCGGGAAAACGCGGGGAAAACGGGAGTTTTCTTTAAGTTATCTAATTCAGGAAAACTCAGGAAAACGTACCGTTCTCCGAAATTATCCTGTTAGGAAAATTTCTGGATAATTCGAATTTTCCTTTTTGGAAAACGCGCGGATAATTACCGGAAAACGTGCCGTTTTCCTAAATTATCCAGTAATTTTCTAGTTGGTAAAACGCGAGCGTTTTTGCCGTGCCGTATTTTCTGTGGATGCGACTTTTAATGTCGCTAATCACTACTTCACATTTGGCTGTTATCGAAACTTGATGTTGGAAACAAAATCAGGAAATAACCCAATATGCATTGGGCCTGGTGTCTTGCACAAGAAAAAACTAGAGTCTTCGTATTACGTTCTTCCATCCCTGATGGTAAGACATCGGCCTGAAACAAAAAACGTGCTTGTTTATGGAACTGATGGAGAAGTAAATATATCCAACGCCTTAGCCAGTGTTTTTACGGATGCTGTTCATCTCAGATGCGATATGCATCTAAGGGACAATATCAAGCAGAAACTGTCCTCTTTAAAAATAAACCAATCCGCGGCTAAAGAGATTACTAAAGATATCTTTGGCTGCAACCTCGAGGGAGTCCGTGAAGGGGGACTAGTTGACTGTACATCTGAAAAAGATTTTGATGAATGTTTAAAACAAGTAACAGCGAAATGGCCTGAGCTGGATAGAAATGCTCCAGAATTTCTGGAGTATTTCTTGAAGGAACAAGCGAACGTTATTAAAGAAACTATGCGTGCAGACATCCGGTCTATGTGTGGACTTGGTTTTCCCCCTGTTCCATACAGCCAAAATCCCAGTGAGTGTCTAAACAGATACGTAAAAGAAAATGCTACCAGTACTGAAACGGTTACAAACAACCTCGTAAAAGCCGTACAGAACATAAACCTAGTTGTTAAACGTCAGTTTGATGAACAATTTTTAGCCCTTATAGGTAAGGGAGAGTACCGTTTGTGTAAAGAATTTCAGCATCTCCAAGTAGATGAGGCCGCATTCTATAGAATGACACCAAATCAAAAAGAACAATTAAGAAAAAAGTTCTTCTCCGCCTCAATGTCTGAAGCGAGACGGGAAGAGAAAGAGAAAGATGGAATCGGCTTATCTGCAGGCACGCCTTCACTCACTGTTGAAGCACAGGATTCTGGAATAATTAGCGTTCCGTATACAATATTAGAAGCGATATTCGATAAGGCAAAGTCCCTACTTGGGAAGGTTTGGCCAATACCAGGAACAGATAACATGTGGATCGTTCCTAGCCTGCAAAATCCCACTGCTCCACACAAAGTAACACTAACAAGTAAACAAACATGTAAATTGGTTTGCGACAAAGAGTGCGTTAACTATTCAGCGTATTCTATGTGCTCTCACACTGTGGCTGTTGCGGAGGAAGCTAAAGTTCTTTCGCGCTTCTTAAAATATCACAAAAGTAAAGCTAAAACATCAAATCTAACAACATTATCAAGTGTCGGCCTCTCTGAGACCAGCGGGAAAAAGACAAAAGCGACCCAAAGACGTAAAGGGTCCGCAAACAAGGTTAGTACGTTTTCAGTTGTTTGTTTTTAATGAAAAAGTGAGCGATCGATCATGCAGGATGGATAAATGGATGCATGGATATGGATGGATTTATTGATTGATCGACTGTTTTGTTTAAGGTCAAGCAAGCTCCGCCGAGTACTGTTGCAAACAGGCTAAATGGCGACAAACAACAGCCTCTGCAGCAAGAGTCATTAAGCCAAAATCAATCAGGCACATTCCTGCCTGCACAACATCAGCAAGCACCATTCCACTCATATCATATGTATCCTCCAAATGTACACATTCCACAACTGCCACCTCAGGCACATCTTTCAATGAACTCTCCACAAAACCAAAGTCAGCAACCACACTTCAGCACTGCTACTCCACAATTTCAGCAGTAACAATATTATTCGTCGTCAGCACGCCCGTTTTACCCACCTGGATATCCCAACCCTCTCTTTGGCTCTTACGTGCTGTACTTGTTGCAGTACTGTCCACCTCAGGTGAAAGTATGCTTTGGTTGTGGGAAAGAATTCAAACCAGGGGGAAGAATTGGAGAGGTGCCAAAAGACCTGGTCATCGTCTCCAATGCAATGAGAAGATTTAAAGACGGCAATGGAGAGGAAAGAGAAAAACGTGGGAATGTTTATTTCCATGTGCGCGCCTCATGCTTAAAAAGTCACGAGGCCTATTTCATTCCCGCCCTTGTGCAAGTACCGCAGACGATACAATCCTTTCTCTTACAAGGTCATATATTGCACCTGCGAAAATTTGGTATTCTTTTATAGCTAAGCAGTTCGGCACCTATATTTTAGAACAGCAGATCAGAATGCAAAAATTTTTTGTAAAAGCCTGTTGCTAGGGGATATATAAGAAAATGTTATTTATTTATTTATTCATTCATTCATTCATTCATTCATTCATTCATTTATTTATTTATTTATTTATTTATTTATTTATTTATTTATTTATTTATTTATTTATTTATTTATTTATTTATTTATTTATTTATTTATTTATTTATTTATTTATTTAGAAGCTTCCACTTAGTTAATATGGTTAAACTAAGTGAGGGAGCAACTAACGGACTCAAGAGGTCCCGACAAGGTTGCCCCTAATGTAAATGTAAATGTAGATGTAGATGTAAACTCTATCATTGCTAATCGTAGACATTGACCAGTTATAGCCGATAAGACAGCTGAAAAGCAAGGAAATAGAATTTATGTATGAAGGTTTTCCGGTACGTTATGCAAATTCCGCAAAATATATTGCACAAATGAATCGAATCCTCGATGTTTGGGAGGTACGACTGCAAAAGGAAGGACTTGAAAACAGACGCGATTATGTAGTGCATATATGAAAATCCAATTACGTTACTAAAGCAGACTGAGTCATTTCGATACGCGTACGGCGGATCCTGAGTTAATGTTTCTGCAATTAGCTATATATAATAGAAGCTTCATAAACCTGCTGTTTGATTTATATAAGTAATATGTTTCCGAAAAATTGCAATACAAACAAAATAAAAATTGAAAACCTGGTTGAAAAGCATCCCTAGGAAGGTCTCACAAACAGGACTCGATCAGTTTTCTATTTCGAATGACAGTTTCGTTAGACAGAAATATAATTATTATTTTTTTCCATGAATATAAAGAAATCTTCAGTCACCCATCCCTGGGAACCACTCCGGCACGTAAAATGTTTGTCACAGCATTTAGAGGGTATAGTTAGTGTAAAGTTCTTATATATGATTCTGGCAAACGCATTTTTGTGATTCCAACTATCAAGACTTCTTATCATGAGTTTCTTGATAATGGGACAGGCCTATCAGTCGGTGTCTGGTGGTTGTGTTTATATAACCTGATGCAATTCTCGCTTGTGCACGCAACATAAGTTTTTTCTTATATTATATTATTATAGTCGATATTTACAGTTTTTTATAAAAAAAATTTATAATAGTTTTTTTAATTAAGACTTTTTTTAAAAATGTGAGAATTTTTAATATTTGTTAAAGAGTATAAATCTTGATAAACGTATTTATTTGAAGTTTCAACTATTTGGATCAATAGAATTTTAATATTTGTGAAATATAAAGGAGTTATTATTATTATTAAAATTAAAAAAAATTATTATTATTATTATTATTTATTTATTTTTATTTTTGAGTCCGAGTCCGGGTCCGGGTCCGGGTCCGGGTCCGGGTCCGGGTCCGGGTCTGGGTCCGGGTTTTACAGTATGCCAGTGAAAAGTTCGACCACATGGGCTGCTCAATCGCTGAACTGCAAAGTGCCTGCGGTTATTACTCGTGCCCAGGCCGTAGGCCGGCACGAGTCTAGGTTTACCTTTTCTATCTATCTCTCTATCGTAGTCGAGAACTGGTCATGAAAACGAGGCTGGCACGAAAACAAAGCAGCGCATGTTCCAGAAAGTTCATAGGAAAACATGAAGGATTTTTTACGACCACGAACATTTAATAACCTAAATTCCTCTATAAATACAGTCATTGCGTTATAGCAGCTTCACGTGAGTCTAAACGAACTTAAAACTAGACGCACACGTGCGTTCACTCGTGCCCCTGGAGCCCTTTTTAAGAGAGGCTCCAACGACCGGCTCCGTTCCGTTCCGGGTACTCTTCCCCGAGCCGTTTCACGCATTCTTCACCATTCTGGGAAATAGCTAACCGTAACATAATGACCTTTTTTGAATCGGCTAACTTAAACTAAACAAGGCATACTTTCACATTTTTGGTTAACTCGGTGAGAAACATCGCCCTAGCAAACTGGAGATTGTATTCTCTCTGTCGTCTCTACTACACCTATATACACACACATTTGTGTAGCCCGAAAAAAAAACCCACTCAGTGCGTCTACTTATGACTTTGTATATCGGACTACCGTGACAGCCAAATTATTTACATTTTTTGACATGTTCAATTATTAAACTAAAGGCAAATATAATTCAACCACACACAGTGTTAAATCTCTCATTTTATTCTATCGATCTCAAGAACTGAACATCTTGACACAATTGACAAATACTGTATTTTTTCGTTCATGTTTCGGATGTTTTATGTATGAATAAAAGACGTTACCTGACCAAACGCGCAATCAAGGTCAAGTTCCATGCAATGGTCTGCTTCAGAATTCCAATATTACGATTCAGTACAAAACCTCTCAAGCTCTCTTGTCATGAACGCCTGAATGAGGAATATAATTGCCTTGCTTCTATGTATGTTCGTTTAGCAACATGTAGGATGAGAAATTCGTAGATTTCCAGCTCATAGGAAATAGTCTTTATCGCGAGGGCCTGCTTTGAAGTACTCCATTTAGAGTTCAATATTTGGTCAAAGTATTGGAGATGAAGCTCAAAATATCAGCCCATCCTGAAGCTCTTATAAGTATATAGGTATATCTCGAGTTAAAAGCTCCACTTTCCATTGTTCTACTCCTGGAACAGCCTGTCCTGAAAGCTATTTACTCGTGCCCAGGCCTTTAGGCCGGGAACGAGTTATAAAATGCAAATGGTTTTTTTTTTCTCTGTTCGTCGCCAGAAGAGGCCTTTCTTGCGCAATCGGTCACGTGTTAAAGCTCCTGATTGGTTCAGAGCGCAAGAAACAATGCCCTTCATTCATCACCTTTGAGCGAGTGCGAACTCTTCGAAGGTCTTCGAAGTGAACGCCAGTCAGGAACTTTAGGAATGCAAGATGGCGGACAGCCCAAAAAATAGGTTTCAGAGACAGGCTTTTCCAGCAGTGAGACAATAGAAAATGGAGCTTTTAACTCGAGATATACCTAGACACTTATAAGAGCTTCAGAATGGGCTGTTATTTTGGGCTTGATCTCTAATACTTTGACCAAATATCGAACTCTCAATGGAGTACTGAAGCTGAAGCTCTCGCGACTCGTAGCAATTCCTTTGAGCTGGAGATCTACGAATTTCTCACCCTACATGTTGCTAAACGAACGCACATAGAGGTAAGTCAATTATATTTTTCATTCAAGCATTCAAGAGATCTTGAGAGGTTTTTGTATTGAATTTTAACACAATTCTGGCCAGACAATGTATTTATATATTTTCATGGAACCAAGGCTCTATTTGACCTGATTCGTTTGGTCACGTAATGGATAAAACATCTGAAACATGAACGAAAAACATATATACACGATTTTTAATTTGTTATTGTGTCAAAAACGTCGTTGTAGAAGTCTTTACAGCAAACAATTGAGATATAAAGTGAAATAAAAAGCTGAATAAACTGGTATATTTTTGCATGTTGGGATAGGTTAAGAGCGTAAGAAATAATGCCCCTCATTCATCACCTTTGAGCGCGTGCGAACTCTCCGTAGTGAAGGCAAGCCAGGAACTTTAGGAATGCAAGATGACAGACTTCAAAGAAAATAGCTTTCAGGACAAGCTGTTCCAGGAGTAGAACAATGGAAAGTGGAGCTTTTAACTCGAGATATACCTATATACTTATAAGAGCTTCAGGATGGGCTGATATTTTGAGCTTCATCTCCAATACTTTGACCAAATATTGAACTCTAAATGGAGTACTTCAAAGCAGGTCCTCGCGATAAAGACTATTTCCTATGAGCATGTAGGGTGAGAAATTCGTAGATCTCCAGCTCAAAGGAATTGCTACGAGTCGCGAGAGCTTCAGCTTCAGTACTCCATTGAGAGTTCGATATTTGGTCAAAGTATTAGAGATCAAGCCCAAAATAACAGCCCATTCTGAAGCTCTTATAAGTGTCTAGGTATATCTCGAGTTAAAAGCTCCATTTTCTATTGTCTCACTGCTGGAAAAGCCTGTCTCTGAAACCTATTTTTTGGGCTGTCCGCCATCTTGCATTCCTAAAGTTCCTGACTGGCGTTCACTTCGAAGACCTTCGAAGAGTTCGCACTCGCTCAAAGGTGATGAATGAAGGGCATTGTTTCTTGCGCTCTGAACCAATCAGGAGCTTTAACACGTGACCGATTGCGCAAGAAAGGCCTCTTCTGGCGACGAACAGAGAAAAAAAAAAAACATTTGCATTTTATAACTCGTTCCCGGCCTAAAGGCCTGGGCACGAGTAATTAAACTACTTCGGAAGTAGCTACAATTGTACCACACTTTCAAATACAACGTATTTAGGTATGCCGAACCTGAGGTACAAGCCGTGCGGAATTTACACCAATCGTTGTCCATATGCGCATTTATTTCTTTGAAATCGCAATCTCGTGCTCAGAGCTTGCGTTACTTTTGACACATTCCAATTTGGGGGAAAATTGATTTCATTTCATTTAGAAATTACGCAATCGCAATGAAATCTATGCAATTAAAGGAGGTAAAAACAAGACTATTCATGGAATTCATCCTAAATGATGTTAAAGCGAAACTGCAAATTCTGAAAGCATAGTCTCTTGAGGAACTATTTTTAGAAGGAACTCAAAGATATCAAATATTTTTCCCAGTCCTTTCAAAATTGTTGTTCCTGAGTGAAAATCCGCGCTCTTTGGCAGATTGGGACTAATCGTTTTAATAATAAACGTTGATCATTTTGACGTAATTCGAGGGACCAACTTCTTATGTTTGCATTGAGACTCGGAAAAAGAACGCAATCTACATTGTAGCTGCATTATAATATTATAATTAAAATATTTTTGTATTAGAAGTCCGTTAGCATAAACAATACACAAGGATAGAGTAGACTTATTACATGCACTTAACTTGTGAAAAAGTACTAACAAAATACTGCAATATAGCAGTAATTAAACAATAGAAAACAAAGTTTTTCGATTTCGTACTATTTAACATTAGTACACTTTTAGGAGTTAAGTGCCATCACTCTACAAAAACTAATTTTAAGTTGTTTTCTGTTGTTTAATTAGAGCTATTTGGTACTAAATAGTGCTAGGGATTTCACACTTTTGGTGCTTCTACTCTAACAAGAACTTGCAGTACTAGTAGTGATGTTGACATGGTTCTTACGGTTATTTTACGTGCTGCCTGCATAATCGAAGGTCGATACATTGAAGCTAATGAGCTAAGACCAATCCTCGGCTGGTCTAGCCTACAATCTCTCAGGGAATACTTAAAGTGCGTCTTAGTCTTTGAATGTTTACACGCGGAATGGCGCCATCGTACCAACCATCCGAATGTAAACATGCTTATGAAATTCATGGGTTTAAAACTAGAGGCCGTGATTTGTTGCGCCTTCCACTTGCTAGAACGGCTGAGTACTAGGGTAGTTTTCGAATAAATGGGGCCCGCGCTTTCAACACTCTGCCACGGAACCTAAGGCATGTAGAGAAACTAAATGAATTCAAGACAAAACTAAAAATTTATTTTCTTCAATCCCAGCTTTTGTGCTAAGCGTCCATTTATCTTCAGGGATGTACAAGGTGTTTGATACCGTCATTCAACGGGTAGAAAACTACTAGATAAAGCGCGCGTAAATTTTTGTTTTTGCTTCTTTGTTCAATTTTAATTTTGTTTCGACTTCAATTATTCAGTCTTAAAGCATTAATATTTAGCATCGGCAGTACCTTCCATCACCAGGAAGCTGTTATCCCAGCTGGAGGTTAAGTAGAGCGTAAAAAAAAAAGGATTGTAAAAAGAGAGTAAAGTTAGGAAAGAGAGAAATTTTGTTTAAAGATGCAGGGAGGACAGAACATGTTTGAATGAGTCGGAGAAGTTAAAGAAATGAGAAAGTATGTTTGGGAAGAACATAAAAGATAGTGACTTGGTCATTCCCCTTTTCTTTCTTTTCTTTTCTTTTCTTTTCTTTTCTTTTCTTTTCTTTTTTTTTTTTGGGGGGGGGGGGGGAGGAGGGGGGGGGGGTGAAGGGGCGGGGTTTGACTCCTTTCCCTTTTTCCATTTCATTTTATTTTGTATCGTTCCAATACTGAAATAGATCTTTAAAGGGGGAGGCGTGACGAACTGCGTATACACTTATTTCAATAAATGTTGTCGGTAAAAGCCTACGCGCCTCACCCAAAAGGAAGCATGGGTAAAAATTACTAAAGCTGTAAAACCACACAACTTCAGCTTTCCATGAGCTAATATATCAAATAGCTTCATTTTCTGATGCTAAAACCAAGACCAATGCGAAAAAGAGAGGGAAATTTGAAACTACCCATAATCCATTTCGGTCTAGTCGCGTAGGCCTGAGACCTCTCATACGACAACCTTTTTTGAAATAGGTATATTCACATAATTAACTTCAAACACAAGTCCCGTTGAGCAAACCACTGAGAGTTGTTATAGAAGAGGTTGCAAAGCAGACGCACTCAGAATCCCGCGTTAGTTACAAGAGATGTAATGTAATGGTTGAAGCAGGCTTACTCTGAACCTCAACTAGTAAACAAAGCGACAGATCTAGAGTGTAAAGAGTACCACAAAGAGTTAACAAAAACTCTACGACTTAGTAAACGAGTTAGCGTTAATCACGAGGCTCAAACACCGAGTTTGTTAACAGAGAGATTTCAAGACAGCTTCAGACAAAAAACCTAAGTATAGAGAAGTCTAAAGTGGTCCTCAAAGTACTCCTCGTTTAAACACAAAGAAAAGAAAAAAAAGCTCAGAAAAGAAGCGAACATAAATAGCCGCCAGAAAGAACTTTAAGTATTTACTTTGTTGTATTCAATTATATCTTTAGAAATTTATACAATATCTAGAAACTGCATTTGCTTAATATTTATTGAACTTACGATATTTATTTAATTTACAATTCATTTATTGATGCTTAGCTTTAGTTGCAAATATATAATTAGTAGCAATTGTTGTGAAGTTAAATATTGTTCTTTTTATGCGAGTTTGTTCTGCTTTGGGGAAGGATTGCAAACGAGGGGCTGGGGTGTGGCCTGTGGGTTGGTCAACCGTGACACTTGCGCGCACCTAAAACAAAAAGCAAAAACAAGAGAATCTTTGAATGAAAAGATTTTGATATATAATATAATAATATAATGAATGAGTGAAAAAGGACTGGTTGTTTTACTGTTCACAGACGTTTCGCCTGTTAGGGCCTCTTCAGTGTGAAATTGAAACAGCTTAGCGTCTATAGTTCTGTTGAAGACAATGGTGTAATATACAATACAACAATGGGTATTGTATGTTACTGAGATGATAGAGCGATAGAGTGATTTTCACCGGACTGTGAAATAGTTACTAAGCTAATAGACACTAATAGACTCTGCACCCATTGTTTTCTTTTGTTGCAATACGACTATTAGACACTATTAAACACTGACTATTAGTAATTGTTTCACAGTCCGATGAAAATCACTCTAGCACTAAAACTGTGAAACAAGTACTAACTAAAAAGTACAAGAATGAAACAATAGAAAACAAAGGGTTTTGCTACTATTTGTCTCTATTTAGTTATTAAGTTATTTCACGGTTTAAGTGTTATCGCTCAAGTACATTGTTTTGTTTATATATTTAGAAATCTTCCCCCAGGGAATCTTGGATTAATTTGAACGTGGGTAAACAGATAAAGGGGGGATTGCGCGTTTCAGATATGTAATTCACATACCTAATTAACTTATGCCATGGACGTAGCTACCCTACAAACAGGATACGGAAAGTATAGCAAGCTCAAAGCACTTTAGGACTTTCAATACAGTCAAAATCGTACTTTAGTATCTGTCCAAGATAAATGGCATCGGTACTAATTCTAAACTGAGAGGTCCGCCTATAGACCCTTATCACGCTGGCATGACATTATAAATAATTTATCGGAAAAAGGAATTCTTTATCAAATTTGTCTTATCGACATTTGTAAATTCGCAAAGTTTGGGGGAGATTGCACTTAAACTGACAAAGATATGAATTTTTAAAACTTAGCATTTTTACAAAGAAATGTATGGTGGACGGGCATCACATGCATGGCGAGCCTCGTTATCATGCTAAACACATACATTTCTTTGCAAAAATTCCACAAGAATATTTAGCTTAAAAAATTCATAACTTCATCAGTTTAAGGACAATCTTTACGAAACTCTGCAATTTTACTAATATCGATGTGATGAATTTGATACTGAGTTCGTTTTTCCAATAAATCAAATACTTTATAATGTCACGATAGCGTGATTAGGGTCTATAGTCGTGACTAAATATGTTCTAGCGCTTGCGCACTAATTGAATGACACTGTATTCTCATGCACACTATAACTACTTAACAAATAGATTCCGTTTCTCCGTGCGTCTGTACTCTAATAGACGCAGAGATGGCGTCAAAATGTGGCGAGAACAAAAAAGTACGTGACTGAGTATAGACCCACGGAAAAATGAAATCTAATTATTGTTTTATATAATATTCAACGAAACATCTCAACCAATCAGGCGCGCGTTAAATTCAATGACGTCTTCTATGCGTGTGTACGGGAATCACACATGGTTCTCGACCAATCAGAGCGCGCCTAATATACCAATTATTATATAAATTCTAATATTTGCCACATTCGTGACAGAACAGGGTTCTCACACTGTCCCTTTTGGTATACAGGTCAGATCACACACACACTCACAGGGGCCGCCCTACTCTCCTTCAATAGTGCAATGTTTTTTTTACATATCTCCGAAGCAGGGTTAATGTGAGTAATGTGGAACGGAAACCTCGATTTAACGTCGTTGTTCGAGACGACGTCTAACCACCATTAGCAGGTGTAATTACAAAGACAGCACCTCCTCAATTATTTTAAGAGTGTTGGTCTCGCTGGGGTTCAAAGCCCAACCTTCCCCACATTGCCGACTGTGACATCCTCGTATGGCGGTCTAAGGTCTGCCCCTGCCTTTGTCGTGTCCCCCCTCGTCTTGTGACAAGTTTATTTCTGAAGCAAAAGCATTCTGAGACAAGAGCTGTAAGAGCTGTAAAACAAGGATACGATTCAGTGTTGTTCTGATGTAGGCATCGTGTCATACAGAATAACGAATACGAAACACGTTTTTCTCTTAGAGTGTAATGAATGTAACTGGGAGACTTCAAGCTCTGTGAGTTCATTATCCCTTTATACCCAAAAAGCTTATAAAACTGTCATTGGATAATTAAAATATCAGTTGGAGTTTATTACCATCTGTACACATACTGAAGTACATTTGCTCTCCTCATTCAGCTCACAAATTGTAATTAAATCTATTAGCCTTAACTGTCCGTCAGAGCTTTACACGCCAAGGCAGAACAAAGACCTCAGTCTAAGCTTGGTTGACAGCATTGAAGCCTCTACGAACTCTAATAACTTTTAACTAAGTTTAATCTGTCACGAATGTTTAGAAACCTCTCCAGGGACACCTTGGGCATGTGGAACTTCTCAATACTATTGTGATTAACTGTAGATTTCTCTGATCGTATTTCGTCTCAGTGTCTTTCATATAGGTCCGCCCAGTATACAGTTTGTATGCTTTTGTTGTATGAAAACGTTTGCAAGGAAGAAAGACGTTACTGTTTGAGCTTTTGTTGTTGCATGTGTAAACGCGTTACCCAATCTAATTATCGACTATATGAAAGATTCAAACAAACTACTGCAGCTTAGATCTATTATTAGCTATTATTACTTAGAAATGTAACGGCACTAGTTATATATCAGAAGGGTGTCGGATGGAGCGTGTTGTTTAAAAGAGACTTTTAATTGAAATGAAGTAATAAGATCGACAATACGAATAGACAATTGTGTTTGTTAACCAACGGTGGTATGAGATCAGTTGTTTTGTTGCCTACTCTCATATCATAGATTTTTTTTTCAGTTTTGTAGTCCTAAAAATTATCAATTGTGTACGATACTTTATAAAAGCATAGGGCATTTAGCAGAAGAAAATGGGTCATTAACTAGAAAGACGAGCTTTATATATAAGGACACCAAATTTCCAAACCCCATTTGGCGAAGGAAGGTTTGTTCAAAAGCAATGTCCAAGGTGCTAGAACTATCATCTATAATCCATGTGTCTAAAAACGCTTAGCAAATCAGGTGTGGTTTTCATTAAACTGTCATATTGGATCAGCTTGGTGCAATATTTGACTGTAAATCCGGATTTCCGTTAATACAGATTAATCAAACCAAGTCTTTGCGAAAAGTGTTAATAAACAAGCGCTATGCAAGTAAAAACAGTCTAAAAGCAACACCAAAAATCGTCTAGTACTATTGCAATTCGGGAACATGCGGGAACCTTGGGACTTGTTTCATTTCAATTTAGAAATGCATCATTCATCTGTTTCACCAGCTTCATTATATGCTTAGTCTATTGTAAACAGGCTACGTCAGCCTTGCTGATTAAAGAATGTTTCTTTGAAATAAATATAGTTCGATAATGAAATTGATGACTTAAAACATTCCTTGCTTGGTAACCAGAGGAGAAAACACACAATAAAATACTGACAAGAAAGACCCAAGATGTGTTCCACCTTTTCCGGTTACAAAACGCGACTTCGTCGAAGGTAATTCATTTGAACTTCTTGTCCGTAGATGATAAGCAATAAGGGACAGATAAACCAATTTCAATAATCCCAAAAAATTGGCGATGTAAGTTGAGCTGATTACATCAATTAATATTACCATACAACAGGCAAAGTGTTTAATAGATTCAAGTATGCATACAATATGAAATTATAAGACGCTTTCTACAACTATTGATTAGTTAAAAAGAAATCAGCAATAAAAATCTTAAACGGAAAAATAAAACGTGTGCTGTTGGTTTTATAGAATCAGACGTTGATGCAGAGTTTTTGTGAACTAAAACAACAACAACTTAATAAACAGCTAAGTTTTCCCCATAGACATTCTTTCATCTTTTCTAAACATCTTACCGAGGGACTCATGATCTGAGAACTGAAAATATATACTTTAGGTTCAAAAGGGATATTCGAACGGAACATTCAATACTAAAGTGATGACGTCATAAAATAATTTTTTTCATCAAATTTAGATTTCAATTTCGATAGAAGCCTGGTGATATTTCTTGCCAAATTTCCTGAAAATCCGTTAAATAGTAGTGGAGTTGTTGACACCTTAGTTATTTCTCCTAACAAATCACTGTAGATTTGGCTAGTGTGTTCGTAACGATACGGACACAGCCTAAAATACAGTGATTTATTAGGGGAAATTATCTATAACTCAACAACTGTTTAACTGATTTCTATGAAAGATGGAAAATGATCTTCTTTTATGTTCTTCTATCGAAATTGAGAATCAAAATGTTATAAATGGAAATTTTAATATTTGCCGTAATACGTTGGTGCTCTGTATGGATTAACGCTAACCAACCTACCTAATGAGAGTCTGCAATTAATCGGAATTACCCATGATAGTACTCTATGACTGCGCTTAACAGTAGAGTTTAATGAGCTTTGATGTAGTGGGTAGAGTGCCATGCGTCGTTGTACACATTGGATGGCCTTAGTTATATGATTTGGTAGTAGCATCAATTCTTCATAACACTGTGGAACTCAATAGAGTCTAATAAAATTGTACAATAAGTGGACAATATCTGTACATGCAATTAGTTGATAAGTGTGGAAAATCAATTCAATTTAAATTTATTAACAAAGGAACAAGCGAATTCTTTTCACAAGTAGAAAATTAAAGTGAATAACAAAAATCATTAAAGAGTTATGAAAACTGTATAGATAAAAGAACCTCCACTCTTTAAAGTTCATCCAGTGAGAGCTGGCCTGACAAAATGCTGCATATATATGTGTGTTGATGTTTTTATCGATATTAGATTGAAGTAATGATTTGACATATAAAGTAAGCTTTATCACTCTCCACAGTACCTAGTAATCCCTTCTGATCATTCCAATTTACTTGGATTTTCAACTGTAGGCGACAACGAAAAATGAGAATGAATCTTACATGCTAAACACAGAGACGTTACGTCTCTGGACTTATCCTGACCGTAAATCAGTTAAATGAATTTGAGAGACATGAAAAACGTGTGCGTTGATCAGATACGTGTTGTTTAAGCTAATGCATAAATCATGCGCATGGCTGGAAGTAGAAGGAAAGTCTCTATCGTAAAATAGCAGCGACAAAGGTAAGCATGCTTTATTCACTGTTTTGGTGGCCTATGTTGATAATTTAAGGGATCATATTGGTATTATTAGAAACAGTGCAATAAAAGACTTAAACACCATGTTTTACAAAATCCACTATACATTAAACAAACCGTAGTTTATTTAGTAATTTACCCTCTGCATTCTTAATTAACTTATAGTATTAACCTGCCAATCACAAGAATTAATAACCTTCTCACAAATATTGACCTAGTATATGTAAACCGATTGCACAATACAAAACCTATATTCTAGACTTAAAGAAATCAAAAACCTTAGTAGCAAACTGCGAATGTTTGACTGGAGCGATTAGAGGGAGTCCAGTTTAATATATCTGTCGTCCTAGAGACATTCAGGATAAGTGTAGGTTCCGGGCCCCTCAGACGACTAAGTAAACACATTTTATATATTAGAGACAAGTTTATTATGGCTCTTGTGTGGATGACCTCAGCTGCAAGTTGAATGAGTTAAGAACGCTTTTTGATATTCAAATGTAAGCGACTTAACTTGCAACAAAAATTTTGCAAGTTAAGTCAAATTGCTCAAAGTGTTTAAGCGTCAGTTCCAAATGATTATCTATTAGCCTAGTAAAATTTACAAATGAGAAATTTTCATTTTGGATGATTTTGAAGAAAAGAGAACTTAGATCCTTCAGTTGTCGAAAATGTCACGAATGTCACAAAACAGACCAATAGGAATTATTTGTTGAATTTCCCTTCCTTCCTGCCTCCCCCAAGGCTGCCTTGCCATACTTATCTTCACACTAACTTGCCTATCTCATTAAATACTGTTCAAATAATCCACTAAGTTGAATACCGTAAATAGAAATGCCTATGTGTAAATTTCCTGCAGATCACAATCCAGTAGTTTGCCAGATCGGTAACTTCACTTGAAATGCGCTTATTCAAAATCGAAAATATTTGTTTTTTTGTCAATAGTTTCATCAACCTTTCTGCATCTTTCAAAGCCTTAAATGCCTTGTTTGCATTTCACCAGAGCCGAAAAATATGCCTTTCCAAAAGTAGAAATTTCACTATCTTTGCATGTAACGTAGTAATAGACTCTACATATTATTTTACAAGTAGTGGTTATTCATATAATAATAAATGATAAATTTTGTTCATGGTATATGGTATTACACTACATTCTCACGATAGGTCGCATTCTTATTGAGCAAGCGCAACTGTGTATTACACCTTCTTCTTAGTGTCCCGTATGAAACACGTTTGAAACCACTGTTTCCATTAGTGCAACTGTGCCTTCTTCATTTCTCTCGCATGGTGATATTTAGTGCTAACCAAATGTTCTTTTTCTTCCAACATCTATTTTGTATTTACTGTGCTATTCAAACAAGGTATTCGCAGGCATGGGCATGAGTCAGAGAAACTGTTGGTGGTCTGTACTGTGAAAACTCTCTAAATTCCTTCCTCTGTTATTCTAAAACTCATTGTTTAACATCGAACAAAGCTGTAGGGATTAGTAATGACGATAGGTAAATTGTGGTTAACTCTTCGTTTATTTTGATTTCTGAGTACTACATATACTCGTTAGAACAGAGATCACTGCATTAAGTGCTAAAGTATCTTGGCTTTACTTATAAGCTTAAACCTGAATAAACAATCTCTTTTCATTCTATAATAGTTTTACCTCTTAGAAGCCTACTACTATTGAAACTTTGCTTCACAGTTTCCTTCAATTAAAGCGTCGATTCGTCTTTAGCATTGCTGCATGAAAAGCTTTCTGATGCTATTGTTTTCTTTCTTTCATTCCCTTTCATTCTCTTTCTTCGTTTCTTTCTCTTTTCCCTCCCTTCCCTCCCTCCTTCATTCTTTTCCTTCTTTTTTTGTTCTTTCTTTCTTCTCTTTTTTTTGTTCGTATAATTTCCTTCGTACATCAGAGAGCGCACTGGACCATCAAGAAAAATACTCTCCTCACTTCTCTTCTCTTCTCTTCTCTTCTCTTCTCTTCTCTTCTCTTCTCTTCTCTTCTCTTCTCTTCTCTTCTCTTCTCTTCTCTTCTCTTCTCTTCTCTTCTCTTCTCTTCTCTTCTCTTCTCTTCTCTTCTCTTCTCTTCTCTTCTCTTCTTTTCGATCTTTTTGACTTAATTTCTTCTGTTTCTAAAAAAGTGTGCCTCTGTAATCTTCCATCTAGTAGCAACTCGTTTAAGGAGTTGAGTACAAGTGAACAGATTAGTTTAGCAGGCGTCTTACCATTATGTATATACACCAACATTCTAATAAGACGAAATAAATGCATATTCTTATATTTATATTATCTTCACGCAAAAGACGTTTATACGTTTTAAAAACTGCAAGCTGTATAAGCACAAGCAAGACTGTTACTTTGCGCACTGATGCTATTACAGCAGATGTGCATTGGTCATAGCTTTAATTTGATGATGATTTTTTTTTTCTTTTGGGGTTTGTTCCTTTTTATTTTTATTCTTATCTTTATTTTTTACGGGGGGAGGGGGGAAGGGAAAATTAGGCACAGTTTTTAAGGATTAAAAATGTAAAGTTAATCCATTATATTTCTATTCATTTCTTTCTCTTTTAATTTTCCCTTTCCTTTCTTTAAAATCGAATGTGAAATGAGTTTATGAATGTTTTATTTTGGACAATCTTTTTCAAAATAATGAATCTAATTCATTGTTTATCATAGTAGTCTATATTCATTCTTTTACAAATTAAGTGAGAAAACATCGTAAGTTGGAAATGCGATGGTGTATAGCGAGCCTAGTCTGCTCTTCTAAATTGGTTTGCCGGGTATAATCGGGTATAAATGATTAAAACATGACGTTAATGCAGTTTAATGCATTTAATCATTATCAAATTTTGTCCTCATGCTTGCCTGAGTCCCAAACCCTTTCGCTTTCTTTTGTTCTGAAACCGCTTGATTTTACTGTTTTCAAAGATGCCAATGAGAGCAAAACATGACTAAATATATGATAAAAGATTAAAACTGATCTCATTGACAGCAGCCGGCTAATCCTTTTGGAGAAATTAATTTCTAGTTTGATAATAAATTCGGAAAAGCAATTTCTTCATCGCGATTCAATGAGAAAGAATCCGATTTGTTATGATTATGAAAATACACGAATCAATTAAAATCCAATAAGTACTGGACGGTACCAAACTTAACATCACGCGAACGGCATCCTCTGAACTAAAATGGCAATAATTTAACATCAAACTCGGATTGTAATACTGTCATGAACGATTTGTTTCAAAATGATTATCTTTTCTCAACGTTCTTGCTGTCTCGGTGCAACTGAGTCTTCTTGTTTTTAGAAAAAAAGCTTAATTTTTAAACCTGCTATTCAGTGGTTCACTTCAGCTTTTATTAGTGTCACACAAAACGTATTTAAAGCAGTGTGACTATTCAAACCGAGGTGTCCTAACAGAGCAACACTTGCCTTAGTCATGACAATGATAGTAAGAAGCACCGCCGATCAAAGTTTACTTTCCAAAGGCAATAAAACTGTTATTTTATTTTATTATAGTTTCCTTTCAATTAAGAATAGACCTGCGTCTAATACACTCTTTCGAAATACAAACCTTAAGTCACTTTTTGAATGTGTTTTCTAATAGTCTTTGTAGGATGTCAAAGGCCGTGGTTTGAGGACTCAAAAACAGAGGCAAGAACGTCAACTTCACCGCTGTGGAATTCATCTGGGTTCGACTTCATGCGGCTATTTTTAAGCCATTTCATAAACAAATGTAAATCCTAAGCATTCAAACGCATCGTGTTTTACTGAATTGTCGCTTCAATTAAACCACAAAGGGAACGAAAAGTTAACACGACTAACACATGAAATTATATATTAGTTTTGTAAAGTTAAGTGTAGTTTTCCTTAGTTTCGGAGAAATGCGCTTCGAGATTTTGATGAGCAAATTTCTTGACGGGCTGATTTGTATTTTCAGGTGTAGTCAGTGGCATTGCTTTTGAAGCGCAATAGTAGATTAACACATAAATGACTCACAAAATCATACTGGTTCATGTACTTTAAGATTTAACAGGTCTATGTTGTCGGCATTTTGCAAAAAAAGCAAAGTCTTTTGACAAGCATTTTGAATTGTTCATCCTCAGCGGCGATACTTTAGCGGCGTTTTCCAAAGAAAGAGACCATGACAGCTCCTCAAACAATCAACCCAGTAATCTGTAAACTCTTCCCACGACCACAAGGCAAATTTAGTCTTCATCTATCTTTGCTTCTTTAAGTTCTGTCAACTGTTTTGACGGTAAAGCAAACAGCATGCAAGCTAAGATACAGGGGATTCTGTATGGCGTGTCACTAGGACGGTCTCGGTAAACGACAGCTCATTCGTATATTTGAAAATGGTCTTTTACGAATGCGGCGGAAAGAGAAATCAAAGCAAGTATTGATTGTGCAAAGAATTAAGACAAAAATCTCTGTCAGTTGCTCTTGAATTTTATTTTTATTTTACTGAAAAGCGTTAAAAGTTTCGAACACGTCTAACTTTACCAAAAGGAAAGAGTCGCCAACTAGGATTTCTGAAACGGCGTCAAAGCTAGAAGTAATAACTTTGTACTGAGATAGCATGAGCCTTCTTTCGAGTCACAGATATGTAAACAACGGCAACAATGCGTTGAAAAGAAGAGAAAAAAACATAAAAATATCAATCACGAGCCGCCATTTCTATTTATTTGTTTATACAGTGACAGTACAGCCCTTATCATTCTGTGATGATATTAACTTGTCTCCAAAACAAAGCAAGGATTGCCAATAAAAACTGCAATGACAAAACACACAGTTTACTCAAAGGGGTTTTAATTGCTTTGTGTGGGAGGTTTTATAGACTCTATCTGGGTATACTGTATCTTTAAAGTCGGAGTCATTAGCACGTGCAAGCCACAACTATATTTAGTCCATACTGTGAACTAGTAGACGTCTTTGAAGGCGAAAAGTTTTCAATTGTCCAGACTTGGGAGCACGCGTCGTTGGCCGTCTGAAAGATTATATGTACAAGAGACATAATTTTGTACCAGGAAAGTCAGGGATCATGAGCTCAGAGGTACAAGGTTCTTCAGCTAATGAGCTAAAAAGCAATACCGAGAAGATCAAAAGACCGTTAAACGCATTTATTATATGGTCCAAGAAGAGGAGACGCGTGATTGCCAACGAAAATCCACAGATGCACAATTTTGACATAAGCAGGAAACTCGGCTTAGAATGGCAAAAGTTGTCAGAAGAAGAAAAGTCGTACTACTTTGAAGAAGCTAAACGCCTTAAAGAACAACATAAAGAGATGTACCCCAACTACAAATATCAACCAAGAAAGAGGGACAAGACGAACAAGAGGGGAAAGATGTTCCAAGGTGTTCCGTTCCATTTCAACTTCTTTGCTCCGGGAGCTCCTTATTACGACTCGAGATATCCCTTCGCTATTCCAGAATCAAGATTCGGCGGCTACTCTCCTGATGACGCACATTTACACGCAGATTCCCCAATCGAAGAGGTACCACCTCCAGGTTCTCCGACGACTCTACCTTCACAGACGAAGCCGTCAAGCCAACTGCAAGAAATGGGTAGCAAACCCAGCGCGATTTGCCCGAATTACCGTCAATCCTCCGACGGTTTTGTGTCGTACAGACCTTGTGATCAATCGTATATGCATCTTAGACCAGGAATGGAGTGGTCACACTGGTATCCTGGATCGCCATCGCGTCTCGGATACTATAGTTGTTTTTATCCGTGGCATTCACGACCAGAGTATCATCATTCATAAACACTACTATACGTACAATTATCTACAACTTAGTCCACTAAATCACTATTACCTATACGTTTGGCCTCTGAACTACATCCCCAAAATCATTGCAAGATGACTTTTGACAACAGCTTATGCCTTTGCAAATAAGATTAGACCTTAAGTTCGCTAGACAAATCATCCATTACAGGTAATTCCTACTAATTTTCTTGGTTAGAACACTTGATGTTGATCACCTAATTGACGTTCATAGATGTTTATAGAAATCTGAGTCTTGTTGCTTCTCGTAGTTATCTAAATTGATTAATTGCTAAAAAGAAAGAAAGTTTTAGTGGCTAGAAACTAGAAATTAACGAGTAGGATCGAGTTCAAGTTACCGTAGAATGATTCCAAACTATATAAATGTGCATATACGTTAAGAAACTTCGAAGTGTAAATATGGATTCTTTTGATGAATCTCGCGGTTTGAAAAAGTCAACAAAGAAAAATAAAAGGCATTTTTGAGGTAGCCGAAATTGTGGTAGAATTTGTATTCCTATTGAGATACTTGTTTGAATGTAGATAAAGTTTAAGAAACTAAGTTTTGTAAAGTTGCACCTCAATCATGATGCAGCGTTGTTGACACTTCAACCCTGAATTGAAGTTGATCTAATAAGACTTTGATAAGGATATTATTAAATATAGTTAGATTAATTTCAGCAACGTTTAGTTTTTAAGGATGAAGTCTTTTTTATTGGAATAGTCTGTAAACATAGTCAGCGAAACTGAACCGCGAATACTTTGTTAGGACACGTGGTCGCCCTGGCGAGTTGAGGATAGTAAAACAACGCGCTACAGCGAAACACCGTGAAACGATTTGATGACATATTTTTGCAATATTTTTTTCTTCTCCTATTTAATTTAAACAGTACGTATGAGACTATGTGATTCAGTTACGAGCAAATGTTTTAAGTGTTTGGAGGGTCTAAAAGAAAAATGGTTTTACTGTAAAACAAAGATCATTATCAAACAAACCTAAACCCTGCTACTGAGCCCAATAGTTGTCCAAAGCTATTCAAATTACAACTCATAAGCGGCGCACAGGCCTACAATAACAACCAAATATCAAAAAACATTAACCCCTTGTGCGGTTAGAATAACGTCTTTTTATTACTGATTCAAAAGTACAATTCCAACGCAAAGGAGTCAAATTAGAAATAGGATCATCGTTAAAAGTTTTGTAGATAGTTGTAAAGGGGTTCATAAATCTTTAGATTAATTTATTTAACCAAAAACTCCAATAAACATGTAAATGAATTTTGACATAGAAGCGTTAAACGTTCAGTAGTTCAATGGGTGTATTCTAAAGAACAGTCTTTTGTGTAAAAGGAATAAACGACAATAAGTGATTAAAGTATATCTTAGTGTACGCCTCCAGTGAAGTGTCATTGTCTAAAGCGGGCCTGTTCTCTCTGATATATGTGTATTTAGGATCATATGATGAATTTGTGGTCATGGCTTTACTGTTTCTTTGAAATAATAATGTCTGTCCTTCCATACAATTACAGTGTCTCATGAACGAGACAAAATCTTAAGTTACACATTAGAAATTGTTAACATCTACATGTACTGGGCTTATACTTTTTTCGGTTGACAGAGAAATTCCTTTGTTAACTTGTTGTAATGAGTTTAACTTTATCTCTATTTTAGAAAGAGCAAGGGATTTTTACAGTTGTATCAATGCAGTGAATATAGCCACGTCTTTAACGTTTTTAGTTAATGCAATTCTCAGCTCAGACATTTGATTTTTCCACCAGGCGGCTAACCTGTTTTCATTGCATCACCAACATTTTAGAACATTCTTCCGAATCAGATAAAAAACGGTAACTGATTACAAAAAAGTCTTAAATGAATTAAACTTTCAATAAAATCCTTTCCAAACTGAAGACTTTGAACTCTTCAGGACATAAATTTGGAGCGTGATAATGTAGATTTTGCAAATGCAAGACCCAGCGTAGTGTTTGCGAATCGTTGTTCTTATACTTATAGTTTATACATGTATTTTAGGGTTTAATGGTTTTGATGGTTGAGAAAACGACAATAGATCCGAAGTCTCTTTTTTTCTTCAA
This sequence comes from Telmatactis stephensoni, assembly GCA_029948255.1. Classification (NCBI taxonomy): domain Eukaryota; kingdom Metazoa; phylum Cnidaria; class Anthozoa; order Actiniaria; family Isophelliidae; genus Telmatactis; species Telmatactis stephensoni. The sequence goes on from JALIZF010000941.1 coordinate 27,582, forward strand.
AAAGCCACATAGCCTTTGGTAATATTAAAATGTATAAGTTTTTCTGCATTTCTAATGATAAACTGATGTAACCTTAATGTCCATTTATCCAACGAAACTATTTTGCGTTTACACGAGTCCTACTTGATGTATACTGTTCCGAAATGTTAAGTGAATTTCATACTGAAAGTGCAATGTGTACATTTGTTGAAGAAAAGCATGTTTTCTTTTTTATGTCATGGAAATGTTTTCACTAAGCTTTGGCTTGGGACTTTGGTGATGTGTCTAGATTAGCTCACAGTTTAGATGATTTCATTATTTGATCCTCGAATTGTGTACATTGGTAGACGGTACTGATTTGTTTGTTTTGGCGTTTGATTCGTTTGAATCGTTTTATTGGGATTAAAGATATTTAAGATAAATAAATTCGCCTTGAGCGAATACACTACTTGTAAGCCGCCTTGAATACAAAGTTTATGTTTGTGCGAATTGTTTTGAGAACTCTATTATGCGTAAAGATGTATAGGTTTAAACAAAAAAAAGTGGTTTTACTGCAAGGATCAGTGCCCTGTTGTTCGAAAACGGCTTAGCGCTAGCCCAGGGTCAAATCTAATGAAAACCATTGGTTTTGATCATGAATTAGCGCTAACCAGCTTTCGAACAACCGAGCCCAGTTGTTTATAAGGACGTGTAATATTTCTTCAAAGCTATAAAAAAAAAAAAAAAAATTAACAGAAGTGCCGTCGTATTCTCATTCTTCGTATCCACTTCCTTTTTCTGGCTTCACTTTCTTACTCTCGCATGTTTTCTTAATTTTTGCCATCACTGGCCTGATGATGGTCAACTTTTCCCAAAAAATTGGCGTTATCATGAATTGAGTGTAGTTGAAACTTTGTGAAAACGAAAGTGATAGTTTTGTTTTCTTATCATTCAACGCCGCATGATATTTGAATTTTGCAATTCTTTTTGCTAGTTTTTTACCGATCTTTTTTCTTTTGTTTTATTGTTCTCTTTTTATATCATTGTCTTTAGTTTACCTCAGCAAAATTGCCCCGTGTTCTTTTTCCTCCTTGTCTTCCTTTAATATATTTTAGTTTTCAAAGGAAAAGAAAGAAAAGGCGTATTAGCCTTAAATGAATTGTTTTGTAAAGTAATATATTTAGATATAGTTTTAATATCAATACCAAGATTCACAAGAACCATTGAAATTCACAAAACGTGATATTAAAATCAAATATGCTTTTTGATAAGTTTAGCTCACATATTAGAGGAATATCGTTATTTGTGGACTGAAAGGGCTTAGTTGGAACGTAGAAATATAAGCCATCATTTTGCCTGGTAACACTAAATGTCACTGAATTAATAATTGCATAAGCATGAAAAACAAACGAAAAGTTAAACTCCCACAAGAACAAAAGCTCAGTAAAGACCCTTCTTGACCTGAGTAAAATATCAACCTCGTGGCATTCACACTTCGGCAGTATAACTAAAAAATATATTTATTGTTAACTAAAGGGCTTTTACAGAAATAAGCTTGAAAAAATGAGACTGAGAAATTGCGCCTTTAAAGCTAACGCTAAAGTGATAAAATGGTAGCATATCCCCCAAAAACATCAGTTCCCGTTTCTGGATTTACGATAGAGTACTTGAAGTTAATCTTCATGGAAACGTAGTCCAGACCTTCACTGGGGAATTGGCAAGAACTAAACAGATTGTTGTTAGAGACGTATTGCAATGTTTTAATTGTTAATGGAAAATGCTTTGTACCTTCAAGATTTTTGCTGATACCTTTTCCATTGTAAAGGTTTTGCCTACTGTTTATTTTCTAGGTTACAGTTATAGATTAGGGATATAATTTGTTCAGTCCAAAGCTAGCCGCGACGGAGATTGAAAAGGTTATTGCAATTTGACAATCACTATGTAGTATCTAGAGTTCAAATTTAGTATTCTACAAGGCATGCTTTGTGTTAAGCACTTGAAGAAGGAACGAACATCGAGGGAAGTCAAGACGCCGGGGATAAGACATTAGTTAAACATGACTGATGCTAACATCTACATTTAATTGAGCCCCGTCTGCAAGTTCATATACTTTACTATATTGCCTTCCATTCCTTTAAGGACTTCAAAACGCCTTTCGGTACATAGTTGGGCACATGGGGACATAGGAGAAGTGAGTACAGGAAAACGTCAAGGGCTTTGTAATAAAATACTTTTCATAGCCAGTGTATTCACGTCTACAGTCAAATATATATATGGTTCCTATAAAATCGTTCTGTTCAATTATGTTAAACGATCAACTCTTGCCGTTAGTAATAACTGCGTTTTTTAAATATTACTTTAAATATTAGTATATTAACTGGTTATTAGATTGAACTAAAAAAGACAAGTTAAAACACAAGTGTGTGCATGCCTCTCCCTTCAGAAATACACCGCCATTCGAAATTTGTATTTGTATTTATATTTTTTATGGAAATCACAATTGGGAATTAAAAAAAGCACGCAATCGATTTAAATATCTTTAAAGAACAACAATTGGAAGCCATTTTTTGTAAAAAAAGTCATTCAATGAAATGCAGCAGGTTATTACAATGCCGCATTATCAATCATAAAAATGATTACGTTTTCGCATATATATGGGACAAAAGAGAAACGATTTTGGTTAGAAAAGAATTGTAGTCCGTACTTTGTAGTTCCAACACTTCCGGCGTTTTGGCATATTTACGAGAAGTATTTCCAGCATGTCCCCCAAAAAGCTGTTCCTTACCTTCAAGCCGTTCTTTCTCATCTATTTCTGTAGCTGTTAATTACACCTCAAGAATTTTTTGTTTTGTATACACCAAATAACCACCTAGAGGTGAGAATTTTCACATTTGTTTTTGAGGAAATGCCAAATGCAGTTCCTGACTTGAATTTCTTAAAAGAATCTTAAGTGCATATTGGACACGTTTCAACATCTTCCTTACCCACAGCAAGAAGCTCGTATCATTTGATACTTTTCCGGTGTAAACTCAATATGCAAACATTAAAATTGAGACAGTATCACAAAGAATACGTTTTATTCGTAATACAATGTTTTATAAGCTTTGATGTTGTTTCATAGTGTCATTTTGTAGCAAATTTTGCACAATGAATGAATGAGATGATCTCTTTTGTGAAAGCCACATTTAATAGATCCATGAGTTTATGTCAAGTTCTATAAAATTTCATTCACATCCCTACAGGTGCCAAACGGCTGAATCAACCTTTTTTATAAAGAAACTGAAGTACTTTAAAGAATTCCTTGCATTCACAGTAACATCATTGTCATATTCCGTTCCCCTGCTCATGCAGCACCGTGACATTTAAGTGCGTCTGTGTCATTTTGATTGCTGGCGCTGGATAAAGTTGATTCATCTGGAAGCCTCTGCTCTTACAGACATAAACCACGGTTTATTTATATAATTTGAACAAATAAAAACATCTTTCAGCTGTTGCAAGTGTCTTAGGTTAGCTATGTCTGGAAGAACAAAGCTTAAGCCACTGCCACATTTCAGCCAACACCTTTAAATTTTGGAGGAAAAAAAACAGTCAGTTTCGGAGCAGACGAATTCTATAATGCCGATAAATTCCAGGAAGTTGTTCAAATCGATTAACAAATGGTTACAGCAGCCCTCAAATTGACTGGAGTTATATTCCATCTAGCTAGCTCTATCAGTCGCTTTTTATTTTTTTGGTGAGCTTGCAAAGTAAACAACAAAAATCACTTCTTGAAAATGCTTTTGAGGGCATCTAAAAAACCAGAGAGATGAAGAGAGTTTTTCTTAATGACTAACTTAATTATTGCGTTTCCACTTGACAACATCTTGAAAATCGATTTGGAGTCAGGGTAACAGTTGAGAAGAGATTAGGAATATTATCAGATCGATGAATATATAACATCTTTTGTTCAGATATTTGCATGGAACACGCCCACCAAACACCTTGAATGATACTAAGTCAAAATTCGTAGAAACTGTTTAAACTTTAATATCGTAGCTCAGCATTTATAATCATCTCATCAACAAAAGTCAAACTTATGATTTACAGAGAGAAAATTACTTATATAAAGATTGTTATTCAATGTTTAATTTTCTACACCGCATGCTTTAATTTCTTGTTAGCACAACAGGATAAACCATCTTTACGTGTTCTAAACAACCTTTCTTGATGATGCATTCGTGAAAAGAGAATTCCAAATCATCACATTGCTGTGCAAGTCTGCTTACAATATCACAGAACGTTTCTTTTTGATTTTAATATCTGTAATAGTTTGATTATAATTCAAGTTTTCGGCATTATAACTATGGATCAGCGTACTAGTGAAAGAGCTCTCTCTTTCAAGTCACAAAATTGTGCTTAAAACCATATCAACATTAGAAACTCCAAACCAAGATTCCTATTAAAAACGGGTAAGATAATAGTTTTTTTTTCTTAAGTTGATCGTCTTAAATTCAAACATTAAAGTATAGTATCTTGATCTTAAATCTTTCGGTTTGTATCAATGTATTTTGTTTTATATTAGCTCTTTATATGGGGTTTTCTCTTATGCAGTTTATTGCATTGTCTGGAATTTTGTGATTATAGTCTATGCGTAAATGTTGGTCGGATCCAATTACTGGATTTTGGGATTTTGGCTTTGCGTCGATAAGTGAGCTAGCAGAAGTAGAATTCCGCTTTTCTACAACGAGGGGCTCTCTTATTTAAACAGTCATAGAGGTTGGTTGGTTCCGCAAATAAGACAGAGAAAACGGAGTATGGCTGCGTTTAATAAACAGAAGTGAGCCAAATCCAAAATATGAACTGACGGTTATATCTAAGGATTAACTTTATTTATAGTTATAATTAACGTTTTGGAACAAAATGTCAAAATCTGACCATGTATTCCAAACGTTTCTAAGACACAAATCAGATCTGTTAAAGAATTCTAGTTGAGACTCTGTTATCAAATGCAAAAAATATAAGGTTAACTTTTGCCGACAGATCTTCGATATTTTTATTTAAAACAGAATCAAAATTTGCTTTTGTCTAATATTAAAAAAAATTGCATTTTAATTGTTATTCTATTTTGGTTTTCACATGGATGTACGCCACACCCTTAGCTCAACGCGCACACAGGTATGATTTCTTTTTATGGAGCTAAGATGATCTCAAGATATCGGACACTTATTTAAAAGCTATCTCTTTATAATTTGGGAAATATGTGATGAACGAAAAAGATGTTCAATTGAAAATTGCTAAATAAAAAAGGCACTGTTTATTAGTTGAACAGTTTACGCCACTACTATACTGGTTTCTTTGATATTAACAGATAAGATCAAATTTAATGCCTAAATTTAAGAGATACGTAAATTTGAATCCCAGATTTCTAACTTATAATATCAACACAAATAATTTCAAAAACAACAACAACAACAACAACAAACAAGCAAACAAACCAAAAAGGAACTATAAAAAGCACACACACATTTGTATTTTCTGCGTGTTTGAGCGCGAGTACTTTTGTCCACGAATCTTCTTCTTTTATCCATTTTGCGAGGATGCGAAGAATTCAGTTATTTTGATATATCTACATTAAACTGGAAAACTGTCTTGTTTTAGATTACAAAAATATATCTTTTCCAATAAAAACCCACTCTCAACAGCGAATGTAATTAGATTCGAGGAGTCTATCTGAGCCTTGCCACTATTTAAAGTTTAATTTTAATAATGAAGGAGCAACTGTTTCAATCAAACCACTTATCTACAAAGCATCTTTGAATCGTCAATTCTATTATATCTTTGTTAAAAGGTAGCTGAATAGACCTCAATATAGTATTTTTGAATGCTTATACAATGATTTATTCATGTACAACGCGGCATTTCAGGCAAAAGAATTATTCGATTTAGAACCTTCAAGACAAGATGAAACAAATTATATAAATTGTCCACGAAATAGACATTTGCTCATGACAAGGCTATTTTATAAGACAAAGAAAAATGCACATTATATAAGAAACTTCTCAGTTATTTCGGTGAATTAAAGCTACAGCCAATTGAGCTTGATTACTCTATTATAGAATCTGAAGTATACGAAGAAGAATTGCGTCCAAACTCCTGAATACGATTTTCCAAAAGCTTGAAATAATCATTGAAAATGGCTAATGCATTTCCGAAAAAAGTTATTCAAGAAAACCGTATTCCTGACAGATGTCACTTCTTATCAAAAAAGCGATAGATAATAAAGCATAGTCATAGTTCAAAGGAAGCAACTTTTTATAAGTTGGCCCCGTTATAGAAAGTACAAATCAGTCGTTGCCATAGAACTAGCTATGGTTAATGATGCCGCCCTGGATGCCTTTTATGAAGCTAAGCATTCTGCAATTAAAAGATGGTTGAAAGAGACTATAGCTGGTTAACATGGTTCTATCATTTTTCACTGCGTGGCCCATATGAAGTCTACTGATTGGCTAAGGAAGAATCCATTGAGTTTTGGGTATTCTGTTTCTTGGTCTTCTTTGATTTATTTCTTAATTGCTATATCTCTCTCTTGGCTTCATCTAGGTTTCTTCTTCTTCTTATTTTTCTTGGCTTCTTCTTCTCCTCCTCTTCCTCCTCTTTCTTCTTTTCGGCCTCTTCTTCTTCTTCTTCTTCTTTCTTCATCTTCTTCTTCTTCTTCTTCTTCTTCTTCTTCTTCTTCTTCTTCTTCTTCTTCTTCTTCTTCTTCTTCTTCTTCTTGGCTTCTTCTCCTTCTTTTTCTTGGCTTCTTCTTCTTCTCCTCCTCCTCTCCCTCCTCTTTCTTCTTTTGGGACTCTTTTTCTTTTTCTTCTTCTTCTTTCTTTTGTTTTTGGCTTTTTCTTTTTCTTTTTCTTGGCTTCTTCTTCTTCTGGGCTTCTTCTTGGCTTTTTCTGGGCTTCTTCTTGGCTTCTTCTTCTATTATTCTTGAAAATCCCAAAGTTCGTCACTCTCATCCTACAAATTACCGAATATCATTAGCGGGATCTAGTAGTTTGCATTAACAGATAAACTTGGAGAAAGGATTGGTCAATATCTTCCAGAAATTTATTTCCTTTAATATAATTCCTACAGGGGCCCACTTCTAGAAAGTCCCGATAACTTAACGGGCCCTTTAATTTATGGAAAAAATTACAGGAGTGCGCGACTATCGTAAACCTCCCCTGTAAAATCATCAAAATTGAAGATACCTTCGCTTCAAAACACCCGAAAAGTTTATCGGGTAAGTTATAAGGACCCATAAGATTATCGAGTCTTTCGAGAAATATACCCCTGGTAACAAATTAGCGTTTCACTCAATGTTGAATTTTAGCCGTGTGCGTTGCCTCGGAAAAATTTAGTCTGGAAGTCGCCTTTTAGAAATTCTGCTTACGATTGTCAAAGAGAAGCTGATAGAATAAATTGGATGTGCACAATTTGAATAAAGCAATAGCAACGATAGTTCAGATTAAGATATATATTATCATGAGAAAGTAGATCTTTTTTTAAGCTTCTGCTCAATCCATAATCAATGTTTGCCCAAGCTATCATAGTTTGTTGACATAGATCTCGAACTATAGTGACATTAAAAATGAAACAATAAAACCACGGACCCTTGCAGACCCTGTCTGAGGAATTATATCCATCGTTAGCATAAAAAGCCAATAGAGTGCAGACAGTCTGTAGCACGTGGGTATCACGTGGCATAATCCTTGCATTGTGCGGCCTATGACAAGAGCACTCATAATGTGAATCTGGGGTACGTGTGAGGTATAGGGTTATTGGATGCAAGGCATGTGGTTATGTTTACATCGCTCTTTTTTAATCAAACATAATAATTAAGGAGTTCCTTAGAGGATTATGCGGCGGTGTAATTACATCTCTGAAGGCCACTTGAGATTTCAGTCAGGTTTTCAACACTAACGTCACTGCCTCTTTCTTTGTTCTCATTCGTTATGAAAAAGTTTCTTATGTTGCCTAGTACTTTTGAAAATGTTCATAGACACGTATTTTCTACTGATTAATTTTATTTTTTTCACGCTAAAACAGTATATCCCCTATTCAAAATATATGCATTCTAAAGGTAGGTAAAATAGGGGATCTTCTGATGTTTTCTCAAGTTGGTGGCTCGAGGCAGTCACTCCAGTGCTGATAAGCTTGTAAAACGATGGCGTGGTCTCTACCCATCAATATGCTTTATTTTATATATTTTGAAAGCAAAAAAACAACAGAAACTAGACAGAATGTTAAATGTGGGAAGTCACTTCAGATTGAATTGGGAGGTTTCTTTATGTACTGAGATTTACCCCACAGCTAGGCTACAGGTGCTGCTATACTATAGTTTAGTCATAAGCCTCTCATATAGTAACTCATTCAGATTTTCCTATCTTGAACTAAAAAGAAGGCATATACACAGTCTAGTGAATTCAATAGTTTTAAAGCTGTTACAAAAACATAAATTTTGAAGTTTCTAGCTCTTGTTTTTCTTCCGATATACTACGTTACTCTGCCTATCGTTAATTGCATGGTTAATTTGACTGTTTTTTCCAAATTGCACAAGGAAATAATGTGATCTGTTTTGGAAGTTTTTTATTTTTTTTAATCTTAGGACAAAGCAAACATCAAGTTTATGTTTTCGAGTTTCAGAACATTCTAAATTTTCTTTCATTTTAAGGATCAAAAAGGATTTTTACCAGAAAAATGTTGTTTATTCATATCAAAAATTGTTTAAGAATTTTACAAACTTACAGTTTCGACGAGTCCAGACGATTCATTATTGAACGAAGCTAGTCTCAACGGCTTTCCATTTAGTAAGTTTCTGAATTAAAAAAGTTGCGTTTTTCATATGCCAGGCTTATTTTTCATTAAACATAGTAGACTTCAGTTCCCGCATTATCTAACCTTTTCTCCTTTGTATTCATTGACGCTTATTTCTGATTTTCACTTAACCACTCGATCGAAAAATCTGTTGTCAAGAGCTCTGCCTTCCCCTTTCGTTTCAGTCAATGCTAGTATATATTAGTGTTTAGTGTCTGCCGTCTCATTTTCTTTGTTTTTTTGTTGGGGGCAACCTTGCCGGGACCTTCTGGGTCCGTTAGTTGTCCCCTCACTTAGTTTAACTGCCATTTAATTTGTATTTATTTCATATTATATTTCTATTTGTTATAAACTGTTATCTATCTGAATAAAATATAATAAACCAAAATGTTTACCTCTGAAAAACGTCCCAAACTATGCATTTTTACAAAATATGGAATCAAAATGATCTTTTGTTCTAAAAAATGAGCGATCTGATACTTTCAATCTTTGGTAAGAAACAAGCATAGAACCGTCATGCATGTGTCCCTTTCAGAGGCACAAAGATGGCGGACTGACAAGTTACGAAGTGGCAAAATGACATTGAAACTCCATAAAAATCGTTAAATGGATGAAAATATTCCAGTCATAAAAAATACTACATTCATTGAACAAGCCATTGACGTATAATTTGTGGCAAATTATCTGTTTGTACGTCCTCACACATGCACGGTGGCAGTATAGCGTGACGATTTAGAATCGTGACAAATCGCGTACAAGCACCAAACGTGGTACAGATGTTCATTTAGGTATGTGAAAGAATTTCAAAAGGGGTGCCATGAAATTCGGGCATAAGAAAGTGTTTTTGAACACGGTAATTTTTCGCGTTATTCTTCTGTTTTACATTATGATATGCAAATTAGAAAAGTCAAGGCGATGAAGATTTATAGTCCGTTCTGTCCGTTCTGTCCGTGACAAATAGCGTACAACACCAAATTTCGTACAGATTATCCTTTTGGTATATTGGAACAGCTTATTTAAGAAGGAGTGCCATGAAATTCGAGTATCAGAATGAGCTTTTTGAACACGACAATTTCTCGTCATTCTTGCGGTACATTTTTTTTCATGCAAATTCGACAATCAGATTTTAAAGGCCGAAAATTTAAGCATATTTTTGCTTTTATTGTGGATATGTCTCCATGGATAATGAAATAAATATGTGTTAAGCGAAGAGAGCATATGCAAAGGCATTAAACGCCCTCAGGCTTCGACATTCAAAGTATACTTATTGTCACAAAGGAACGTGACTCAAAATATTTGCATGATTTTGGCAAGAAAATGTCACGCTGAACTTCGTTATCGCTGCATTAAGACGCTGTTACACTGTGCAATTTTCTCAGCAACTTGTCTCGCAACGGCGTTGCAAAACAAGTTGCTGGAGGATTGCACAGTGTAACAGGGGTTGTCTCACAATTTTTTTTGTTGCGCGTAGCGTTGCATGAAGTAGAACTCAGGTCTACTTTTCGCAACGCATTGCAGCAACTTGCAATGCCATTGCACAGTGTATCACCCCTCCAGCAACTTTCCTCGCAATGTTTGAGGCACGTTTTCTACGAACGCATGCGCAATTTCTCATTTCGCTCTGAGGAGCCATCTTGAATCTCGCTCCCAGCTTGCCTCGGCCAAAAATATTGCAAGTTGCTGGGGAAAATTGCACAGTGTAACAGCGCCATCATTTTCTCTGCAACTTGTTTCGCAACGCCGTTGCGAGAAAATTGCACAGTGTAACAGCGCATTTAGCCAACTCAAATGGTTAATTTAAGACTGATGTTATATTGACCTAGTGAAAACGCGGATGCTTTGCCATAATGCTTCATGTGGCTTCACAAAGTCATTCTGAGCTTTTTAACAAAATCGTTCAAGTAGTTTTCACGAAAACCGAAAGAGCGCGGTACATTTGGGGATGAAGCGATGAACAAAATTCATTCTCGATTTTGTCAGAGATAGTGCTCAACGTAGCAAAATTTAAGCCCAATAAAAAAATCGTTTGAAACCGCAAATCCGCTTGGGAAATTGATGAAAATCCGCATGTGTAGTTTCGGTTATAAACACACTTCAGAACTACTATATTTCAAAAGAATGTTACAACAAATATTTATTTATACATTGCATGCGATGCTTTGTTCCGCAACAACTTAGTTTGTTCCGCAATGGAATATTGTTAAAGAAAGCGATTTGCATTGTCTGACGAATAGTACATTACACATGTCCGTAAGTAGCATGGCCATATAAATTATAGTTTTCATTATATGTAACATAGACACAATCTTATGTGCGCTCCAGAGGAGGTTATCCCATAAGCCATTGCGAAATTGAAACTGGAAGAAATTCAATATTGCCGCCAAATTCATGAGCAACTAAAGCCATCAGAAATGACCAAAAATACATCTAACGAAAGTAGGAAAGTATTGATAAAGGACTTTTCTAAACAACACGGAAGCAGGAGCTTCTTTTGCAGAAACTCGCCCCAGTCTTCACTCGGAAAACACCAAATGTACGCAGTGGAGCGTTTTGAAAAAAAAATATCTCAAAAATGAGACCAGTGAACCCCGTTCATTATTCTATAAATTTCATTTCACTATTGTTTTCTAGTATTTATCAAGTATAAAAAAGTTTGGATTGGAAACATGAAATTTTTAATGAAACCCATTGAAATGTCAAAGTTTTGATCTAGCGACGATTCGAGCATGAGTTGTTTTAATTCATTTTCTCAACAAAAACGTACAATCCAAGACCAGAGCCTGACTCTAGTTTAGGTATAGAAATGCTTTGATATCAAAATTATTTTATTAGCAATTATTCGTTGTTGAAGATGTGGACAATTTTTGCTTCATTCTCTGCTAAGGAAGAAAATCGACATGAAATCGTAAATTGCCATAAATTCCAGCTGCTGCAATCCAAAAACAAGCACGGTGACTACCTCTTTTTTCTGCATTTTTTATAAGTCCCAACTTTAATGCACCGTTGTGGGTGCAGAATTTCAAGAAATTCTGGGATTTTTTTATCTTCATTGGAATCACCTTAAAAAATGGATTGCTTTGTGTTAGCTGCAGGATAGTTGACTTTCTTAAAGCTCTGAGTTGTTTGTATTGTATCGTTTTGTTGATGATGCTGTTGCCATTAACGATAAAAAGACTCACCGTGCTCAAGCTTACAGATTAGAGTGCAAACACTAAAAGCGTGCAGCAAAAATAGTGCTATTAAAGTACATTTAATATGCCGAGGGGGGGGGGGGGGGTATGAAGATGTCGTAACAATACCTCTTAATTTTTCTGGGCCCCTGTTTGGGTTGTCACAAAATTTTCAAGGCACCCTAGTGAAATTCTAAAATATTTTGAGCCCCCCCCCCCCCCCCCCCCCCCCCCACCATTTCACTCACACAAATCACTTACTTTAATCAAATGACTCAATCAGTGTGATTCCTACAAGAGATTAGCACAAGAAAAAATCATTGTATCTCAACGGGTGACTTGCTCTAGCTCTTCTAGCTCTATTGACATTAGGCACTCTGCCTTCTTCTTCGTCATCATCATCTTCTTCCTCTTCCGGTCATTTGGGATGACTCTCAGAACATCATCTTCGTCTGAATCAGATTTGCTTTTTTGACTTTCTTCAGATGAAGTCTCTGTTTCTGATGAAGAGTTTTTGGGGCTGTCTTGTAGAGGTCCAGTTGTATCAGTATCCACATAGAAGTGTGATGTTATTCTTTTCATTTTGTCTGCTTTCCTTCCTATCAGAGGCAGGCCGTGGTACTTTAAGTATTTATCGAGTTCTTTGACCTTTAATTTCTTTAATTTCCCAGATGAGATCATGGTTGACCAGTCATAGTCTTTATAGTCTTTATTACTTTCAATGTTGCGTTTCTTTTTCCTTTCATTTTCTCGAATAAGAGAGACAGCCTGCAGGTCTTCAAGATGCTTCACGTATTCAACAACATATTTAGCATCAACACACAACCCTAAGCTCTTAACTCAGAGACTTTAAAATCTGGTGAAATCTCTGCCTCAAATTGGGATCAGTTAAACTTCTTACCAGGTTTCACATTAAAGCTTTGAGATATATCATTGATACCAGAGCAGTAGACAACAAGGAGGAATGTGAGCGACTGATTGATATTCTGATAGCTCGACAGGCTGCTCAAAGGAAAGAAAAAGCAAGGGAAACAGCTAGTATTGAAGGCGAAGAGTCTGAAAAAGAACTGAGTGAACAAGATGAACAGAGTGAACAAGATGAACAGAGTGAACAAGATGAACAGAGTGAACAAGATGAACAGAGTGAACAAGATGGTGTAATGGAAGACTAATAGTTAAATGCGCGTTGCATTCACACTAAACATTATCAAAAATATAATTCTCATTTCATAAGAACTTTGAAACTGTAAAAGATAAATATGTGTTAAATTCAAGAAAACAGTTCAAACATTGTTCACACCTGATGTTTAAATTGATTTTTAAGCAGAAAGAATGAAGATGACGGATTCCTTAAACTGGTTTAGTTAAACATATTTAGACCATAAGACTCGATCTAGGGACCAAAGTAACATACATAAATAACAGTTTAATATTTGTACCCTGAACATCATCGAAAATACTATACAGAGGTAGTTTTATAGTAAACACAAAAGGATTCAAGTTAATAATTGTAGAAATCAATAATGTTTTGTTATCTGCATGATGCATTCATATTAAAATTGCCTGCCCAATTAATATCTATTTGCAATATTTTCAGAATTTAGCCCCGCCCCCCCCCCCCCCCCCCCTTTGGGTATCAATTTTTTTCAGGCCCCCCTTTTATTAGTACAATTTTTTTCAGAGCCCCTCCTCAACATCTTCATACCCCCCCCCTCCCCCCCCTCGGCATATTAAATGTACTTTCCCTTAAATAGTACTAAATCATGCTAATTCCATTGTTTTCTATTGTTTAACCAGCACTATTTAGTACTAAATAGTGTAAAGTTTGTTTTCTTAATTTGTTAATTGTTTTGCTTTTATAAGAGTGGTCGTCTTGCGATAATATGCAATATTAACAATGTTCACCATAGCTTGCGAATCACTTTGGGAGATGTTATTCGGTAAAGTCTAAAATTTCCAAAGGATCCATTAGCATTTCGCAGCATTTTAAATTTCAATTACTGAAATAAAGCTTGTAAATTAAAGAAAACACTAAACTGATTGTTGGGTTAGTGCAAAGACTATATTTTCCATCAGGCATTGTTCTAGAAAATTCTTCTCGTGTACATTGTCTATTTTGGTTAATGGATTAATGATTAATTGCTTTCTGACTGGTCCTCTGCTTGTGAAAAGGAGTTTCTTAGCCCTGATTAAAGTAAAGTAATAAGGAAACTTTTAACAACAAATTCATTTAGTTCATCATTTATTTATTTGATGTAGACACAAACGAAACCAAAGTTATGCAAATCTCCAGGACAATATCAAGAAATCTCCTTTGATGATAATTATTTTAGTCTTATCAAATGTTGTGCTGATTATTAAATTACTAGCTTCGCTGCTCATACATAGACCATTTTAGGCTTAGTTGATTCAGTGGTAAAATCGGTAGGAAGGCTAGGTCGATTTCAAAACTTACTAAGAATATATTATTTAAAAAAATGATGATTATTAATGATTAACTGTTTCCGGCCGATCCTCTACTCTTGAAAATGAGGTTTTTTAGCACGGAATGAAGAAAATAACAAGGGGACTTTTAACGACAAATTCATCTAGTTCATCATTTACTGATTGGATTTATACACAAATGAAACCAAAGTTATGTAAATCTCAAAGCAAATATCCGAAGAAATCTTATTTAATGATAATTATTATAGGCTTAGTTGATTCATTTGTAAATCCGGAAGAAAGTTGGGTCGATTTTAAAATTTGCTTTATTGTTAAGGATTATTTGTTATTTAAATCGTCAAATTTAAACAAGTGGAAGCTTGCAATTGCCTCACTCAATAAAGAAACTATTTTGAGCCACCTCAAGGAATTTCTATTTCTATCAGGATAAACAGTAGGTCGCTTATTTATCTGTTGACCTTCGGGTATTTTCACTCTTTTGACTACGGTTGGTAAAAAAATGATATATTCAGCCTTTTTTCCTCGTTTTTAATTACTTTTCGATTTTGCCATTTCTCACCTACAGTCTATTGTAATGATGACAAATCACTAGGTGCTCATTGGTAACCCACAATGCCTTCAATTCACTAAATTAAAAAACCTAAAACGAAAAAAAATATCTGAATTGTTATTTTATATATGAGCAGATGTTTTTCGCCTTTATCACATCAAATGAAGAGCAGGCCTCCAACACAAAAAGTTTGTGCTTAGTTTATCTCGACTTGTCTTACACTATGGAAGCGGTCAATTTAGTTTATTGTCAGACTGTTTTGATGTCATCATTTTTCTGTTTCCTTTTTTCTTTGTGTGCTTCCGTGGAGTCAAGCACAAATGTCCGTGTAAAACTTTACAGTTCGGTTAAAGGTAAGGTGTATTTTAATATATTTATTTGTTAGATGTTTCTATCGATTTTAGCTAGTTGTTTCTGTGAATTTACCGTCATTTCGATTCTTTTGAAGTTAAAAGATATATAAAGACTCTTTTTTTCATGTTGATTTTTCTTTTATTATTTGTATATTTCTTTTTAAATTGAAATCTTATTTTTTCCTTTGATCCTACCGCTCTGTCGTTACCCTTCATTCCCCTGCCTTCCTCTTCATTTGTCTCGATCCGTCTTTCTTCTTCTTCTTCTTCCTCTTCTTCTTCTTCTTCTTCTTCTTCTTCTTCTTCTTCTTCTTCTTCTTCTTCTTCTTCTTCTTCTTCTTCTTCTTCTTCTTCTTCTTCTTCTTCTTTAACAGTCCTTTAACTTCAAAAAGAATACAAACTGGACTAAAATAATTTCCGGTAAATCTTATTTTGGACCAGTAAAATAATTTTGTTTTCTTGTTAAGCCGTATAACTATTGAAGTTAGATATCTAAAAAAAATAACAAAAGCAAGACCAATTTACTAGTTCAATACATATAAAAATCCAAAAATTCAAAATAAATGGAATGATAAATGCGAATAACTTTCTCATTAAAGCAACACTGAGCTTTTTGCATTCGCGTGCAATATTTTGCAATGCAACTTTGGGATCTACACTATTCTTATATATTATCCATCTATTGATGTTGTTGTAAACTGTGTCTTAAACGATTTTATTGGAGAATATTCTACACCACATACATCACACCGTTGACGATGAAACGATAAATATCTCCCATACAACCTACAATGAACAACTCGTGAAACCGAACGGAAAATCAAGGACGATGGGGTGTCAAAAGGTGTTAGAGATTAGTCAGAGATCGATGGTGGAGTGCAAGCAATATATCCGTGAAGTACAAATTACAAAATTGTACAAAATAGTGCTGATTAAACAATAAAAACAATCGAATTTGCATGAAATTGCATAATTTAGTCTTTACAAATATTTCACGGATATACTGTTTGCCCTCTGAACCAATCAAAATCTTACATCAAATGCACGTTGAACCAACGAATATGAAATTTAATTTTAGTGAAAAAGATGATTTAATGTGTATATAAAAATTGCAGAACCTGCTTCCTACTAATTTGAATGGAAATAAAGTTATTTGACGTTTCTTAAGCCCAAGCATATCGATGCGATGTTTTGATGTGAAAACAAAGCTATTTAAATAGAAACGAAGCACGAGGTTGGAGAATGACGTTAGACTGCGTAGCGGTCCTTCAGGGATAGGTGTACACAGATTGATGATTTATATAGCGCCTTTTCTATGTGGATATAATCAAAGGCGCTTTACAATGATTAATGTGAATTTTTACAGACTGCATTTAAGGCACCATAGGCAGCCGCACAGGTTAATTGAACCGGAAGACATCCCCTACTCTTACGAACAGCTCAACAGGTTCTTTAATGTCCCCCATATACAGGTTAAGGAAGGGATGGGAGACAGGACCTATGGTTTAAAGTCCTTATCCGAGAAGACCTGAAGGTCTAACCATTTGCAGATGTAGTTACAAAGGCAGCACCTTCTCCTCAGTTATTTTAAGACCCTGAGTGTAGGTCCAGCCGGGCTTGAACCCACGACCTCCCGCACGAAAGACCGATGCTCTACCAACTGAGCCAATCGGGTGGCGGTTATGACAGAAAATCCATTTAAAAAGGATTACGAATTCACCAGTCTTGTTAAACAAACTGTTTGACATTTCAACGAATCAGAAAGTTGATCAGGAATCATTCAGTTATATTAAAATACCAATGTCAGCGAGACTAAGTTGGTGTATCTTGGAATGAAGATGTTGAAATTACGGAGGAAGATATGATTGAAAATATCGAAAGCCCTACCCGAAAAATCAAGTTTCTTATGAACAAATGATTTATGCCAGCGCCTTGTCTAAATGGAAATTTGCCTAGCATGGATTTTCAATGAGATTTTTTGTTTACCTCTTGTGATCAGGAATCTTTAATTTCAGATTCGTTTTAGTTTGAACAAGATCTTGATCTCAAAGCTGAAATAGAGTAGTATAGTAGAATTTGCCAAGAATTCTGAATTTCAGTCCTCCATCATTAATTCAGAGATGATATTCAGTACTAGGAAACCTGTTTTCTTTAGTTTTACCCTCTTTTCTCTACTCTCTTTTTAAATGTTTTATCGCTTTTTCATCATTCACTTATCATTTATTTTATTTCTGTTTTTTCATTACCAATGGAAATCACTTCATTAGCAATTTTCCAATCGAGTAGGGGACTGGGTACTAGTTCGAATATTTAATGCCTGCAATTAAGAAATAAACCTCATAGCATGAAAGAGCACATAAAAATAAACAAGATTATAGAGTTTCATTGTATTCTGTAGAATATAGACCTTGTGGCAAATGTGAAGAATTGTAAAGAAATTTCATGTATGGTTTGCGGGAAAAGTGTTTCTGTTTTGTTTTGTTTTATTTTTTGTTTTTTTTTGTTTTTTTGTTTTGTTTTGTTTTGTTTTGTTTTTTGTTTTGTTGTTGTTGTTGTTGTTGTTGTTTTTGGTTATTTTAGAAATCTTTGAAAGGCTGCTACTGTGAAAGTATACAGCCAGATACCATCATACTTTGGAATCTTGTGAAATTTGGTCTGCCCTTTCACGTTATGAGGTATATTTCTTAATAGGCGATATGCACTAACAGGTCACGCGACCCTATCTCCCCTAAATCAAACAGCACCGTCAAAATGAAGAGCACCTCGATATTAGTTTAAATGCAAATTTTCAGTTTATAAGATGAATGAGAGAAAAAATGACAGCAAATTTAAGGTGAGATATTTTCTTTAGATCCGTTCGGGAAAACGCGTTGGATGGCACGAGCTTGCCATCCAGCGCGTTTTTCCAAACAAATCTTAAGAAAATCTCCAATCTTAAACTCACTGTCATTTGTCCTGTATTACATCTTATGAGCTGAAACTTTGCTATTTTACTAATATTGAGACGCTCTTTCCATTTCTGGAGATCGTTTTTACGGTGCTCTTCATTTATGGGAGATAGGGTCACGTGACCTGTTAGTGCATATCGCCTATTGCATTAAATATTCAAACTAGTACCTAATCCCCTACTCGATTGGGAAACGGCTTACTACATTACATCAGAATAAGCAATTGAATATCGTACTGATCGTATACGTACGGCCGCCATCAAAGATTAATGAGTTATTGTGCTCAATAACATTACGTACGAACGTCATGTTATAGGTATGGTCCAAGTTGGTCACGTGATATCATCCCATCAAGTGACGTCACCGATTGACTGCAGTTTCTTCTGTACAGCAAACGACAAGTGCAAATCCTACAATTACAAACCTGGAGGACCCGGTGACCAGGACGTCTGTCAGTTGAATAATGCTACAAGACGAACTGATCCAGCTTCGTATAAAGTTGATAATGGCTTTGTTCACTTTTATGACGAATCAGAGGTATGATGGATAAGAATTTGATAAGAAATGTTTACTTTTATGCTAACAAATAAGCAACTCTTGTATTTTAATAGTGTCTCTCATATTAAGGAGAGCTATTCTATTGCAGTAAAAAAAGTGGGATGAATTAATATTCGAGCTTTTATATTAGAATTAGAAAAGGTATCTGAAACAGGTCTTAGCGAGTCCTACGTTGAGTATTGATATTGTAAATGGATGCAGTAAGGCACCCTTTGATTAAAAATATGATTGACAATTTATACATTTCTTCCAGAATTTCAAAACTTGCCTCGATTACCTTCGTAGTGGATTCAAAGAGAATGGCGTCTACATCATTACAGACACTAGTGGGACTTCCTATCATGTCTTCTGTGATCTCACTTCTGAGCCTCGCTCTGCTTGGACTTTGATAATGTCACAAGCCTTTAAAAACGTGAACGTAAACGGATTTTGTAAAACGTCTCTCACAATCAATGTACCCGTACAAGAGAACACTCCAAACTGGGAAGCTTACCGCCTGTCACTCAGTCGAATGCAGCATCTCTCCCAACAGTCAACACACTTTAGAATCACAACAGGTTTCAATATCTACGGTGTGGATTTTCGAGATTACTTACGAATAAATCTGTCAAATCTTGATGTCTTAACCTTCCAAGGTAATGGTACTTGTAAAAAGGTGGAATATATTGATATCCGGGGACACAAAGGGTATGACATGGCTGTCCCGTTTTGGCAGAAAGTTGGGTCCTACGACTTCCACACTGATAGCTATAAAGATTATTGTCAATATAATGGTAAATCGGGATCGGTTGTTGGCGAGAATAACTTTGGTTATTATTGTGCTACTTCCAATTCAAAGTTTCGTGGATCAGAAAATGATAAGAGCACAACTGAGAGCTGGTTTGGTGGATATCTGTAACATAAAGTAAGGGTGGGCTGTGTGCAATTTCCCCCCAAGCTGAGTTCTTCACGGGATGCATGAATTGAACATGATTGTAGTGATTGTGGGTAAGACGTTTACATTCAGACTGAGACAAGAATAAAATTTACATGACGTTTGTTGGTCTCAACCTACCCAGAACGTTTTGGGAGTCTTTTCGTCACTGGCAAACTCTCTCCATAAATAACTCAACATGGGTTGGAACTGCCCTTGTAAACAGGAAATGTATCCACAACGGCAGTATAAAACATTGGTCTTGATATTATGAAATACAATAACTTCACGTGCGCGTACAATGAACAGAACTGAGTCGTATTCCGCAAACTACAGTGCAAAAAAAGAACTCGGGAAAGAAAGAAAGAAGGAAGGAAGGAAAGAAAAAAAGAAGGAAAGAAAGAAAGGAGAAAAGGAAAACAAAAATGCAATTATTTAAGTGACTGGAGTTAAATTTACTGGTGAATCATATCAGTTGATGCATGATATCGTTTCAAAGCATGAATTGATATACAAAAATTCTTTTTTTTTTTTTTGTAAAGACAATAGCTTCCACTACGTTTTTAAACCTAAAAATATAATACCGAGTTTCCGGACAGATCCTTTATGTTCATGGCCGAATATTATAAAAAGATAACATGCGAGCTAAGTAATTGAGTAATGGTCCGTCTGGTCGGTCTAAGAACTGAAGCGTTGAACGGCATGAGAAAAGTGCTAATCGTGGTATTGTATAAACCGTTCAAAAGTTTTCGTTCACTGATTTCTAGATTGTTCGTTCCAGTGATTACATGGAATTTTTAAACTCAAAAGAAACTCTTTTTAGAAACGAGTTTCAATACACTTTACTTCATAAACTTTACTTCATATACATGTTTTTCCATAGGTTGATCCATCTCCAATTCTTGGGTTGCATGTGACGTCACGGCAGCCATCTTGGATGAACTTCAACAAAAGACTTCTCATTAGCGACTCTTGTTTGTTCATCCAACATGGCTACCGCTTCATTGTCTTTTGATTCCCAAAGGAATGGATGAAATCCAGCAATAAGAAAAACGACTCAAAACTCTGATGTGGGGAAAGTGATATGTCTCAGAACAATAGAAACTACTACAGTTTTTTTATGAGGACCATTACTTATTTGTACATGCGATATTCTAGACAAAAGTATATCTTTCTAGATAGTTTTGTTTGTAGTATTGTTGTTTGTTATCATTGCAGAGAATATACAACTTGCCACCCAAATAATGATACGCAAAGCTGTCTCACAATTAAGCATACGCACATACCTTGTCGACTGTAGCTAAATTTCAGCTTTACCTCGTCAAAACTTGATCTCGTTTGGTCTTAGCATAAGCGATAGCATTTTCGATTATTTTATTACATCAAAGTTTCTATCGAGTAGAAATTTTCGGCTTATTATAATTAACTTCTTGGAGTAATTTTGTTTCAGAGCACAAGTTAAATATCAGTGTGAGGAAAATCAATATTTTTTAGCGATGCCTTTTGGAACAAAGTTGAATTGTTTTTTGTTGTTGTTGTTTTTTATTAAGTCCAAAATAAAGTAACAGGTTTTTAGAATGCAAAAATATAGGAAGATGCTGTACTCGTATTTTGGATGCTATTGAGCCATTTCGAAAAAGTAACTAGTATGTTTTTTGTTGTTGTTTTTTCAGTCCGTATGATGGTTAATCTGGATATTACATCCAAAATGCAAAAAACGTAGTTGAAGCTTTTATGTAGATAATAGTGGAATTTCACTGCTTGTAACATCAAGGACTAAGCCACGTGCTCCATTTTAAATAAATGCTGCATCAATATTGTAAAGAAAGGTCTTTAAAACGTGCACTTTCTTGGATTATTTAAAGACAATTTCCACGTTTTTAAACCATGATTATTTCAGATGTAAATACGAGATATTTTAGATGTGTATTCTAAAGTCTATACCATGATTCCAATCATATTAATGAACTACTGATTGATCAAAATAAAGGACTGTGGTAGCTCTCTTGTGGAACGTCTTAAGAGTTTAATTCTAGTCCTTTTATTGTTTTGTTGTTGTTGTCGTTGATGTTCTTTTTGAAAATGTCAAAGTGTTAGCTGTTCTGCATAAGGAAGTAGATATGCTAAACATTTTAAAATAAACCTTTTCTGGGAAAATTCTAGTGAAATATATTACTCCAGCAAAGCTCTCAAACCACTGTTAAATATTAGTATTAATATTGATAAACATTTGACATGATTAATAAACCTCTTTAAAATTAAATATTGCTTCGTGTGATCACGTAACCAGTTGCTAACTCACTTGAAGTAAATATGTTTTTGCATGCCAGAAGTCCACCATTGCCATCAAGCAACTATATTTTCTCGCTTGAATTGCTGTATTTCAATTTGTCTTTTTACAACACTTGATACTAATCTCGCGATCTGATTCAACCGATTAGAGTGTGTCAATAAGAGGACAGACACACACTGCTGACGCGTTTTAGCGCGCACGCTCGTTCTGTTGCCCCGTTTGAAAAGGATTTTTTAGCTTTAACCTCAAATAATTGTTGTAAAAAACGAATTGAAGATGGTTTTGAGTTGTCTGTCCTCTTATTGACACGTACACTCGCTGCGCATGCGCTCGTGATTCCACTTGAGTTTTGAACATTTTATGACGTCAAGAGTGTGTCAATAAGAGGACAGACAACTCAAAACCATCTTCAATTTGTTAATTACATGGGTAAGTGTCCAAATGTTTTTATCTTAGTTTTCACGTTATGTCCCTCTGTGTATTACAATGTATATGCACCACAGAACATAGCATTGATAATGCCTAAACTGGAAAGTCCTGTAAGAATTCTTTGTCATCCAGCTTTTTTACTAAAACTTGTTCATATCCACGAAAGAGGTTTACCGTTAATTCAGATTTTATTTCTTTCTGTGCGCGATGTGATATATTATTTTATTATTCAATTTTAATACACTGTACAAATTCTGATTTTCTGATTGGTCAGTGTGTACCACGTGACGCGTTGTTATGACGTGCAACACGTCATTATGCAATAACTTCCATGCAATAAATATAGACAAATCATAGGCAATACATCATAGTAGCACCAGACAGCACTAACAGTTTCTAATGAAAATCTAAATTCGTCTTCATTAGCAACAGTTACTTTAATTCAACAATCTCCTCGATCCCCCTCCCCTAATTCAGTTGAAGGAATCGGCCACTGGACAACATTCGTCCTTAGGTATAAATGCCTATTTTCACGCGGGGATTAAATTTCGCGATTTTTAAAACTTTTTTGAACGCTAATAAATAAGGTGAAATCTGATAAACTAATAACGTAACACAAGAGAGACCAAACCGCTCCTAACGCTTATCAGATTAGCTGAAAACAGAAAAAAACAAAAACAAAACAAAAAACAAATAAAACGTGACACAAGAAAGAGATCAAGACACAGTTCAAAAGGTTTTATTTATCTGTTTGGTTTACAAGACACTGTTTCTACTAGTAACTGCATGTGGGCTCCCTGTCTACATAGGAAGGGAATAATCACAACGAAATGTTCCAAGGACATACCTATGGCTAAGACAAATCTCCTTCGCGTGTACCGTAAAAGAGGTTTTTACTTCACTGGGAAAGAATTTTGTCTTTGAAATTTATCAGTCTCCTGGGGAAAACGAGCAAAACCGCGTAAGTCCGCTCATGTAAATTGGTACTTGCAATATGGCTCGGGACATAGATGAAATAAACCAATAAAATAAGCTTACTTTTTTACCTTAGTTTCTAGCGCACTCTCATCCTTTGTTTTCCTGTTTGAACCATCTGTGGAGTATTCGCGTGTGTCTTAGGCAGAAAGCATAAGGACAATTCAAAAGTTCTTTGTTTTTAACTGTTATCTAATTGTTTTGGGTGTTCATACAATGCAACACAAACGATAATCACATTTTTCGTATCAAAACATTCAGTTGTTATTTTCTCGAAAACGCTCAACATAGATTTTCTTTAAACACCGGCTAGCATTTGAAAATAAAGAAGACTATCCAATCAAAAAAGTTTTTAAACAGAACATTGGACTAAGTAGCACCCTCCACCCCCCCCCCCCCCCCCCTACCCCCGTCTCCGCGGTCCCTGGTGCCTTTTCTACACAATCTTTTTGCAAAAATAACGTGCCACCTATGCCCTGTTCCCTGTTCCATTGTTGATCATTGATATTTCGAGCCTGAATATCAACATTTGAACTGGGGAAGGGGGAAAGGCCATAGAAAATTATACTGGCACACTTAATATTGCAAGGGATTATAGTCTAAAAATATATGAAAGGTGAGTTGATTCCATGCAATTATTTCTCAACGGATTAATTCAGTCATTACAAGAATTTTAAAACGACCTCAGTGTCAGAGGCTATTATTTTTCTTGCTATTAATTATTGTAATTTCTCGAGCTAAAAGCGCTCATCATATTATAACAGAGAAAAAGATAACAGCCTTTGATATTTAGGATAACGAGGCCCAAAATAACCAAAATCGAATTATAGCCCATTTTCTAATGTAGAGATTACATACAGTAAATAATTATAATAATGCACTTGCAAAAAATACTGTTCTATAGACAATTTTGTTCCTTATTGTTTGTTCTGGATTTTCTTGTTTGCAAGACATTGATAATGCAGGAATATCAAATACTAATACTATTACAATTGTGAATAAACAATTCTTGTGTGTCAATAAAAGCTCGTTAATTATGCAAGTTGTTTGAATTCCCTACAGTACTTAGCAGACAGGGAATTTGTCTGCGCATGCGTTTCTAAAAACTGATTTGAGCTTTGAGGGCTCAAGTGGTAAGAATGTAAACAGTATGGCTGCCAGTTTCGTTCGACTACTGTTTTTGTATATTTGTGTAATTTCAATGTATTTTGCTTCCTCCCAACTTGCAATTGTGTAGTATAATGTATCAAAGTTGAACATCCAACCCAATATCCAAGAATATCCAATATCCAAGAATATTAGGCTTTCTGCTAAATTTCTGAGGCTTGGTGCTTGGTTGGGGATTTCGCATGATAAACACGACGGAACGTGAAATTCACGTTCGTGTTTCCCATTTTTGATGACTTAAAATCACAGTTCAGGCAATTTTTAAGAACATTTTTCTGGCCGTGTGATTTTGGTTTTGGATCAAAAACCGGAATTTTAGATTAAAAATGACCTTGATCACGAATTGTTTAGTAAGATTGAAAGGAAAAACATATAGGAATATCAAATAAACACATATAAGTTTAAAGAGATCATCCAAGGTAATCTGTAGTAATTGTATTAGCTTTGAGAGCTTTAAAAGCTTTTTGTAAAGACACTTACAAGGAAAGAGGATGTTCAGAAAGCTCAACATTCTTTATCATGTGAGAGAGCGTAATTAGTGTATGTATTGTATTGTTTGTTACGTGTTATGTACTGTATTGTTTGTGTGTCACGTGGGTTGGGCGTATTTAAGAGCGCAGCCATGCGTCGGATAGGAGAATTGGGGCTCGTGGTCCAAAGTGAGAGAGCGGCGCAAAAGGTTATACTAAAACTCAAGGAACGCTCACTCTATTGCTCTTCGTTCACTTGATCATGAGAAGAGTTTCTACACTTGAAAGGAAAGACACCTCAAACTGGGATAACTAAGAGTTAACCTGAGTTATCTGTAAAGTGACCTGTAAAGTTATCCGTAACTGGAATGAAGAATTTGTTACATCATGGTAACCTCTGGTAGCTATTACTGTTTACATCTTGAACTTTCCAGCGTGCAAAAGGAAGCCCCCGCGACGCATGCGCAGACAAATTTCCCATCTGCTACAGTACTGTACTTTTGCTGCAGTGAATCATTATTTTTGTTTATCTTTTTGGGCAAGTTTTATACAGTATATACAACAGTATAGCTTTACTATCTATACATTAGTAGTCATTTTACATTGCCAGAAATTTGGGTCCAGATGGCGACGCGTATGCGCTGTAGCGCGCAAAATAAACAAAATGACTGCCATTTCTTATAAGAAAATGTATGACAAAGAATATTTTTTCAGTATTTGTCGACGAAGGAAGCGGCATAATGTACTCGGTGCGCGACTTAAAATTATCAAAGTATAGTTAAATCTTTGTACTAACTGCAATAACGATTAACAATAAACAGCACATTTTCTTCCTAAGCAGTTGGTATTATTCATCTATAAGCTTTTAGGTTTTCCGTACATTTTCTTATAAAATCGTCCAACCTCCATGCACATTTCGATCAATTTGAAGTAGGTTATCGTGTACGAGAAGTGCGCAACTCGATTTCAATATATTACAGTGTTTAAACTCTCTAAATTGTCGGAAAAATACGTAGAATCACAGTTCAATTTTCTTTCTGAAGACTCTGAAACTTGCAAAGATCCAGCTTCGAGTAGTGGAGTGAAATGTAGAGTTCAGTCACAGTCAAGTGAAAATGTAGTCAATGTTTTTTAGAGTAAATAAAGGCGAGTGTCACAAGAATTCTGCAGCTACACGGCGCACAATCGCTAACATTATACCGCGGGCCTGTCAATATCTGAGCCCAAGAAAACCGCTGTGCAATGACCCTAATTTCTAGCAATGATTTAACCTGTGAAAATAGTACACGTACTAGCTTAGTCAGTCGTTGTCAGTAGTAGACTCTAAGAAATCTATTGTTTACTTGTGTTGTTTGTCAACTAGTATAAACTAGTCATCATTCTTTCACTGGTTAAATAAAATCACTCTGTGCCTGCAGTAACCAGATACACTCGCTAGAGCCTCTAGCAAGCCTCTATACCACGGTGGTATTTTTAGCAGTACTTTACAAATATCCACCAAACCAGTACTCAGTTGTGCTCTCATCATTTTCTGATCCACGAAACTTGGGGTTAATAGTACCATAATACCCAAAGTTATCCTCATGTGTAACCGATCCCGATCTACCATTATATTGACAATGAGTTTTATAGCTGTCGGTATGGAAATCGTAACTTCCAACCTTCTGCCAAAATGGAACTGTGACGTCATACCCTTTGTGTCCCCGTATGTCAATATATTCCACCTTCTTACACGTTCCAATACCTTGGAAAGCTAAGACAGCTAAACTGGACAGCTTTAAACGCAAGTAATCTCGGAAATCCACACCGTAGACATTGAAAGCCGTAGTGATTCTAAAGTGAGTTGACTGTTGGGAGAGGTGCTGCATTCGATTGAGTGACAGGCGGTAGGCTTCCCAGTTTGGAGTGTTTTCTTGTACAGGTGAATCGCTGGTGAGAGAAGTTTTAGAAAATCCGTTTACGTTTCTGTTCTTAAAGGCAAATGACAATATCAAGGTCCAGGCAGAGCGAGGTTCAGAGGTGAGATCACAGAAGACTTGATAAGAAGACCCACTAGTGTCTGTAATGGTGTAGATACCATTCTCTCTGACTCCACTACGAAGAAAATCGAGGCAAGATTTGAACTCCTGCAAATGGAAGTATCATATAATTATTTTGTCATGTATGTAACGTGCTTTAAATTGATAAATGAAATTGTCATCCCACCAAAATTGATTAGCCAATCAGAGGTGAGATCTACTGTCCTGATATTCGATCCACGATACCAAGACAGTGTCTCGATATCTTGAAATATCACGGACAGTAGATTGAAACTGGCTTCTAAATAAGCAGTAAACGTTTTATTTTTGTTTTGCTTTTTGGGCGATTAAGGGAAATATCATTCATCTTAAAGGTTAGAGAAAATTTTTCCGACAAAATTGTTTCCCACCACTTCTTCAACAAGGACGCGCGTCGGCAAATGAATATGTTAATTAGCTTATGTTCTTAAGCAATCATTCTCGTCTAAAAACTCCTCTTCGGCAAAAAAGAGAGATGATAAATAAATAATCGGGCAACTTTTGGCTCGATTCGGCACACATTAGACCTTGTTTGGTCTCGCCATGGGTATTTTGGGTCGACTTTCTCTCGCCAAGGCACGAACCGTATGGACCAATCAAACTCGCCCTGATATCGCGCCGAATCGAACTAATAGACTTGCCCGACTATATATAAAGGTCAAAAATATGTGTTTTATCCCGTTAGTATTGTCCGCTCTATAGATATATAGAGCTTCAAGCGTTTTGGTCTAAAATTGGACAAATTCAAAAATTTTCATCACTTTCATTGGTCTGAAATAAGGTGGGGCTTTTAAGAGAAAACCTCCATTTTGGTCGGAAATAGTTTTAAGAGAAAATCCTCGTTTCGTCTGAAATTGGATACTAGACAAAATGCATGTTTTGTGGTCTCAAATAAGGCAAGAGAGACGCTAGCAATCATTACGACTAAAACCACACTGCATTTATTGGCCCAAACCTGCGGTGCTAAATCACCAAATTCATCATCTTATACAAGCTGTGCATTGTCAAATCAGTATTGCTGACAATGAGAGTAGATACTCTTGAAACATGTACAAATTAAACGACTTAACGGTATGCAGTACCACTTAAAGGTGTCGTCTCTTCGATCAAGATGGTAGCTAGTTTGCTACTACTGAAAAGTCACTTAAAATAACCGTAAAACGGATAAAGAGAGAGGTTATGGGCTTTACACAATTGTCCCAGCTGGCTCGGGAGAATTGAGCAACCAATTCGCGCTTTTGAAGTAAAGTACATGAATTTATGTCTCCACTTCGTTATGCCACGGCCATTCGAGTTTCGATAATTTTTATAGATTCCAATAGTTTAGCGGATTTAAGAGTTTTGTCATTTTACTACCACCAATGTTTCCATCTTAAAAAGCTTTGTAATACAGACAAGCTTCAGCTGATAGTTCTAGGATAGTTTGACTAAGTTGTCATTTTATTGACACTATATATTTAGCCAGCAATTAATGTTCCAGTTGAAAAAGCCAACATTTCTGGAGCAAGAAAGTTAACCATAAATCTAAGTTTGTAGTTTGAAATTATTCAATCAATCGTTAACAATTGTAGGACTGCCCCCTCGATGTCGACCGTAGTCATTGTAGTGAAAGTTAATGACGAAGTTGTAATTGAAGTTCAAGGCTAACTAGATTTAGGGAATTCCCCTATTTCAGCAATTGTCAATCTTTATAGCTAAACCCGTTTCCTTATCTGGAAAGCATTTCGCTTTTAGACAATAAGCTAGCTTAGGTGAACTGACACTGAAGCTGTGAAGCTAAGAGTAGTTCAGAACAGAACGTTCTTCGAACAAGTCTACAGCAAAACTAATCAAACAAGAGAAAACTACAGCAAGTTTTTATTCCTCGAATTAAAATAAAAATAAAAGGTACATCCATACCATCCTCGTTGATCCATTAACTGAAGGTACACATAACAACTTCTTTTTAATTGTATGTAAAAGCCTTAGTCTGTGTCGCGAGGTATTGCTGTTCGGCTGCATGTTGAGATTCGTTTGCATGGCAAATAACGACTCAAAGAATAGGGTGGCTTTATTCTGGCTATGTGCCGGCTGATGTGTTGGTTTGCCTACCTTGTCTAAATATAAGTACATAGGGGAGGGGTAATTCATACTATTGACATAAATTTCGCTAAAAACTAGTACCAAAACAACATCTAAAGTCTATTAATTGCTTTATTTGAACTATTCGAGGCGTAACTCAAGGAAACATAGCATAAGAAACGATTTCATTGAACTTTCATACAAGTCTTTTCGAGCATGACCACAGGTAACCCAAATCCTCATTCAGCCGTTGGCGCCTGCGCCATAGATGTGAATGGCAAGCACTCTCACAGCCACAGTCATGCCACCAATGAGTCCTGTATGTTTTTATAGCATAAAAGTAAACATTTCTTATCAAATTATTCCTATCCATCATACCTCTGATTCTTCAAAATAGTGAACGAAGTCAACATCAACTTTGTATGAAGCCGGATTCGTTCGTCTTGTAGCGTTATTCAACTGACAAACGTCCTTGTCACCAGGTCCTCCCGGTTTGTAATTGTAGGATTTGCATTTGTAGTTTGATGTACAGAAGAAACTGCAGTCAATTGGTGACGTCACTTGATGGGTTGATATCACGTGACTAACTAGGACTTTACCTAATGTAAAAAGTCAGAAGACATAACATATTGCAAATAATGTGTTAAAATCAAATGCATTTCGGAAATAAAATGCATGAAAATAAATTTAGAAGCATGAGGTTTTAAAAAAGTGAAGTTCAGTTATATTTGAAATACTGACGAGTACGAGCGTTTTGTCGGGGTTTCAAGTACGAGGAAACATTTATTGTTTTCGACTGCTTGAAATCCCCGATGAAACACGAGCACGAGTTTTTTTAATGGCTTCTCTAATGAGCGGCCGAAATTAATGACTCAAAAAATTCCCATAATTAAATATTTGCTTTTCTAAAACTCATTAATAATTCATAAACAAATAGACCAATTCAAGACGGTCACGTGTTGAGACCTTTATACCAGATATATACACTTTACACCAGATATAAAATCAGTTAAAACAGTCATTGATAAAACATGAGTGTTTTAACTAACTCTGATAAACCATTCATGTTCATGCATGAGTGTTAGATCAGTACAAGGTCTCAGTATAGTTGTCGGATCATTGACCTTGTACAGTAACGACGAATCAATGAATGATTTTCATGCCACTCTATTCTGATGTTCAGAATTTTTTTCACGTGTGGGATGAAAATTTGATTATTCTGATAAGCTTATTTCTTTAGTTAAAATGGATTTTTTTTATAAATTCATTGCTATAATACTTTCAAATGATGGGTTTTAGAAGTCATTTAAAAAACTCGCTGATTGTGTTTTATCGTAGATATAAACACTCGGCCTACGGCCTCGTGTCTATATCCACGATAAAACACTCCTGCTCGTTTTCTAAATATTACTTAAGTTATATTCATAGTAATGTTAACGAACTTCATCAAAACGGACAAATAAAACCATTTACGGCTTCAGCCTGGATAAACTTGGTCCGCTTCGGACCGCGCAGAGTGCGGAACATGTATATAGTCAATTGAAGAAACGTTGTCGGGTCGAAAAACATAGAAGCTGAGACCGAAATGGTGCATGGGATTTGAATAATAATATTTTGATTTATTCATTTGCCTTCGATGCAAAATGACAAAAGCGTGTTCAGGACCTGGGTTGGCGGGCCGTTTGGCTTCGATTTTTTATCGGTTACAGCTCAAATGAATAAATCAGAATATAATTATTGACTTCCCATGCACCATTTCGGTCGCAGCTTCTATGTTTTTAGACCCGACAACGTTTCTTCAATTGACTATATATGCATAACGCACCATATATGGAACTTGGACTAATTACGTTTTTGAACTCCCATCTAAACATCACCTATACGTGTGAATTTCAAAGATATTGTGCTTAAAATCCTTCTTGAATATGTTTGTAACAAAAAGAAAACCAAAGAAAGAATAAATCTAGAATTTCGAGGTTAACCTCAGCTGTTCGATCGCGTAACGATCATTTCTTCCATTGTGCGATTGATAAACTCAAATCTCAAATTAAAGCAGCTAGATGAAATAAGTTGTTTTGTTCTGAAAAACAGTTTGTTTCTGAATTATTTAGTGCAAGAGTTATGAGCATTACAATGAAGCTTTTTCCTGCATGCATGCATCAGCACAAAATGACTAATTTTTGGATATTTATATGAATTGGGCTAGTAAATTTGTCTTGCTTTTGTTATTCTTTTTAGATATCTAACTTCAATAGTTATACGGCTTTTAAAATAAGAAAACATAATATCTTCAAAATTAATGTAGTCCAATTTGTATTCTTTTTCCAATGTAATCAAAGTTAGAGGACTGTTGTCAACTTAATAACTCTTAAGAAGAAGAAGAAGAAGAAGAAGACGGATCGAGACAAATGGAGACAAAGACAGGGCAATGGAGGGTAACGATAGAGCAGGAGTCCGTTAATTTAAATATATTAAAATACACCTTACCTTTAACCGAACTGTAAAGTTTTACACGGGCATTTGTGCTTGACTCCACGGAAACACACAAAGCAAAAAGGAAACAGAAAAATGATGACATCAAAACAATCTGAAAATAAACTAAATTGACCGCTTCCATAGTGTAAGACAAGTCGAGATAAACTAAGCACAAACTTTTTGTATTGTAACCCTGCTCTTCATTTGATGTGATAAAGGCGAAAAACATCTGCTCATAAAATAAAAATTCAGATTATTCATATTTTTTTTTCGTCTTGGGTTTTCTAGTGAATAGGCATCAACGGCAACCCACAATGCCTATTCACTAAAAACCCAAGACGAAAAAATAATATGAATAATCTAGGATATATTTGTTCTTGAATTTGTGATTTGTCATCAAACTCGAAAAGTAATTAAATACGAGGAAGAAAGGCTGAAATATATGTTATATCATTTTTTATCAAGCGTAGCCAAAAGAGTGAAAATACTCGAAGGTCAACTGACAATCAATCAATCAATTTGGATGACACGCAATTTGCCCATTACTAGTGACTTTGCGCTATTTTCCTGCATCAAGACTTGTTATAATAATAATAATAATAATAATAATAATAATAATAATAATAATAATAATAATAATAATAATAATAATAATAATAATAATAATAATAATAATAATAATAATAATAATAAAAGTCTCTGAAAAACTATCTAAATATAAGGATTTAGAGATTGAAATCAATAGGATGTGGGGGACAAAAACAGAAACTATCCCAGTTGTGATAGGAGCCCTGGGTCTTATCAAGAAAGGTTTAGAAAAATTTACAAATAAGATTCCAGGAAATATTTACATTAGCGAAATACAAAAAATTGCCCTCCTTGGAATAGCTCACATTTTAAGGAGAGTTCTTTCAATGAAGTAGTATGAATGTTAACCTTGCATTACCCTAGGTCTATTGTTTAAACTCGGTATTGTAAGAAGAAAACTAAACCAGTAAAAAAAATCAAGAAATAATAATAATAATAATGTATTTATAAAGCGCAAATACAAATCTGTTCTAAGCGCTAATAAAGAGTACTATAATAATATTGGTAACAAAAGACAATTACAAAGAATAAGCAAATTTGAAAAGGTAGGTTTTTAGTGCCACTAAAGTTAGTATTTCAAGGTAATTATAGGGAACAAGTGTAATTGAGTAGAGCTGTAGGTATTCAGATGCAGATTAGCAACACAGTCAATCACATTGGATAGGAGTGGATTCGTTCGCCTGTATCTTGGGAAATGGCTATTGAATCTGACGCACCACGTGCACGCCCATACAGCAAGCTCTTTTCATAATAATTGCCGTGACAATTTCAGAAGTCGGCAGGTTTCAGTGTGTGCTTAGCTTTAGTTGGGAGAGATTTTTTACATGACGTTCTTTCTTTCTTTCTTTTTCTCTTTTTCTTTAAAACGTGAGCTAATGCTAAGGGTCATTTAAAGCAATTTGTATTCATATAGCTTGTTCCATAGATAAATTAAATAATAACCAATATGACTGTTAAATACTGAATTGCTTGTTTCGTCCACGTTACATTTTTAATTTCCAAGCATTCGGCTCGTACAGCCATCATCAGGGAATAGTGTAACAACAAATCCTCAACAATCATACACTACTGTTTACACACGAGATGTTACTATAGAGAAAAACAACAGAGCGAGCTCAGATCAGATAACGGAAAATTCTAATTATGCGCGCGCCAACTTCGTACGCGCGGAATTAAAAATATATAGATGTTCCAATTATTTGAAATTATTTAAAATTGATATATTATTAATTATTTGAATTTAGTGGAAGATAAGAATTTGGTATGATTCTTCCACATAACTAATAATAATAAAACTAATAAATAAAACAGTGTTCTTCTTCGCTATCAATCACGCTTCAGTCCATTTTCTCTTCGTCCAGTTTGTCTTGTGTTGCAAGAACTTTTGTGCCACTCCAGTCGATGTTGTATATTTCGTGTCGGCATGACAACTGGACGAAGACAACTGGACGAAATTAAAAATGTAACGAATACGAAACAAGCAATTCAGTATTTAATATGACACCTACGTATAAAGAAACGTTAAATATGACTGTTTATCTCATTATAATGTCAGTTAATGAAAGCTAATCTAAATCTTTAATATCAACGTTGCAATTGCGCACTAATTGGGGGACACTGTACGGCTATTACACGCTACCTTGTAATGTTGTTCTGTGCATACAACTCTCAGCTCACTTTGTTTTTAATCAAGAAAGAAAACCTGAAGACCCGGAGAAAAACCCTCGAAGCAAGGGTGAAAACGAATTGACAAACGCAAGTCCGGCTTGACTCTGTCAGGAAATCGAACATGGGACCACGGGGGGTGGCAGACGGCGCTCTCACAGCTCGGCCATCCTTAGTTCCCAAAAAAGGAGTTTTTGTCTCCAGTCAACGTAAATTATTCAAAAATACCAGTGAGAGAAATACAGAAATTGTTGATAAAGAACAACACAACAATCAAGTTTATTCCCATGGATTTTCTTGAAAAGGAGGCTAAGACTGCATAAATGCGCCTTTGGTCAGGAAGCTCAGCGGTCTCTAGTAATTGGAAACTGGACTATTGCTGAGAAGCCTACAGTACAAAAAATAATCTAGAGCATGATATTTGAGCTTCGCGGGCTAAGACAAAATTGATGTATATTGACTTTTACGTCAAAGTATCTTATAACAGTGTTTATCATTTGCGTTTTAAAGTCTGTATGAGCATATGCAAATGGTATATGCGCGTTACAAAATATTGAATTTATCATTAACATCATTATGAATTTATGAATAAGCACACTGGGATATCCAAAGGATTATTTTCCTTAGTTAATGTTTAGAATTCATGAATAGTTTTAGCAAGAATTCTAAAAAATTAGAAGAACTTACCGAAAAAAAAAAACCCAGGCAAGTAAAGTGGGCTATAATTTGTAGAATTGCGTTTCGCCTACTTTAACTATTTTTTACCTAAATCATGCAAAATAAAACTTCAGTTAATTCAAAGATGTTCATATTCAGTTACATATTAACAGGTGGTTATTATTGATAGCCTGTACCTAGTATTTTCTTTCACTCCCTCAAGAATGTAAAATGTGAAATTAAACTAGTAAAACTTCAAGCGATTTAGCTCTAAAACATGACAGATTTCGTAACCAAGGCTTTTTAAAGAAAAAAATACGTCATCATATAAGCCTATTTAATCTCAAGCAATTTCATTTCAACTTAGCCTCAGTGTGATGTTACACAAGACGTTCGATTTGCAGCTATAATTTTTAGCGCAAATTTGGAGCAACGGGTCAAATCGTTATTTTGGATTGGGAGTATTTGACATAAACAGGAGATTTTTTCAATATCGAGTAATAATGGCTAAAAGTGCCAAAAGCTAGCCCCTCGTGCAAGTTTAAATTCAAATTTTCATTTTGGATTAACACTTAAATTTTATTTTTATCAGTTTCCAGAAATTGATTTTCTAAGATGCAGCCTCCAAGCTAAAATCAACTGAAAGAATTATTTGGCAATTGAGCAAAAGAAGGCCTAAAACTAATTTTCGATTCAAATTTGCACTTTGGATTCACACTTTTATCCGACATTTATTCATCAAAACCACTTATAAACAACCTAAACTTTCTGAAAATAATACCTTTAGCTTTGTACAACAATTATTCTTTAGCTGAATAGTTTTTGTTGCCCAATGCCCGAACGCAAAAAGATCTCTTAAAATAATGAAAAAAAAAAAAGATGGCAACGTGTTATTGAAGCCATAATTACCAACAAAAGTGTGGTATGTTACCAGGTAGCCTGAAGCAGCGGCTACACGAGCGATTTTTAGCTTGAAAAGGCCACGTGAATTTTTGAAATCACAAGCGTGGTGGCTACATGAGCGACAAATGCTGGTAGCTAAAGCTGCCGATAAAGGCGGCATGATAAGAAGGACTGGTTTTAATTCATAAACAAATATGGTGCACGAAATTGTAACGTTGTTGACGTCAACAAATCGTGTCGCCTGTGTAAGCAAAATAATCACCCGTGTAGCCACGGCTTTAATTGCCATTTGAATAACTGAATCCTTTCGTTGAAGTGACGAAATATATCCACACGAAACTAAACCTAAACCGATCAAGTATGTTATTCGAAAAATGTTATAGAATTATTCAGTTTAGAACTATTGTAATAAAAAATCTTACGAAACTAGCTCTGATCATGCAAAGAAAAAACTGAAGTAAAAAAAAAAACATATATATACATGATTCAATTGACTAGATCGAGTTGATTACCGCTAAACAGCATTTGTGTAAGACATTAAATGATCCAAGCATAGCTAAAACAGTGACGCTTAAGGTTTTACACAAACCGCGCTAAAAACAGCTGGTACAAATTTAAAGTTACTGTAAATTTTACGAGAGAACGACTTATAAAAGAAGTACGCACACACTTTTTCTACTAAAGATCAGCAGCGAGTGCTTTGTAAGTACACCAAAACCCTGACTCCAAAGTCTGCTGTATACTGATTAAGGAACAGTACGTTGAAATAGTCCTCTTTAGCTAATCTAAAGAAATTGCCTGAGTACGAATTAGGCAAAAAAACGGCAAAAATGTAGAGAGGCGCTAACAAACCGTCTCAATTCCTCATTGATTAAAAAGTAAAAATCTGCCATAACCTCAAAAGTTGGTGCATTTTTCTGTTCTATTTAATTGTGATTTGCTATGGAAATCCTACTGGGGAAGAAGTGAAGGTTCTTCAGTGCCCTTTTTTTCACCAGCAGTGTTAATAAAGCATTTCAAACACTTAAGGAAATCCAAGGCCAGAAATTACGGTCATATCATCTGTTTTGAATCAATTATAAACTACAAGCGCTTCAGTGCGCGCATGAATTAACTTTGGTGCTTTACTTTAATGAACACATACAAAAAATATATATATATTCCGTGTGAAGCGTTTTTAGGAGTGAAAATGGAAAAGTAAATATTTTATTTATTTGCTTCAAATTTAGTTTTTGTAATGTATAACAACCACATTTTGTGAATCCATCTTGGTAAACTGAACGTTACCGCTTTTGATTTAGAGATATGACCCGTTTAATATGCGTATTTTCGAAAATTAGAAAAGCATGTATGGGAAATTGGCGTTCTTATTGCCAAATTGCGAAAATGCACATATTGAAAGCGTTAATTCATATGAATCGCTAGTAGTTTAATTAATACAAAAAAGATGACCGTAGGTTTCTGGCTATGATTGCAAAATACTGCATGAAGTAAGTACTGAATAATGTTTATCAGTTTACCTTCTTCTTTGAGAAAATATCCACTTTTGTAAATAACGGCGTTGATCATTGCTAAAGCGGAGTGCGTTTGGATTACACATATTGCAAAGAGAACAAAGACGTTAAAAGTAGATGCCATCGTATATTGGTTGTGCTTGTAGTAGTCTTGCTAACACTGTCGTTTCTTTTATCGACACATGGTAAGAGTTTTGCAAGCCACGCCTTGCGTTTGTTTCTTTGAACATCACGTCCCACTCAAACATTAAAGTATGACGTCATACATGACAAACTTTTTATTAAAGGGGGACGACAATCAAAATTGGTTAAAATTGGAAATGGATTATTCCTCGTTGAAGTAAATCAATGGTGACAATAAATGCATATGAAGAATTACTTTCCCAAAAATTCTGCATTTTAAGCTCATTATCACCGAGAAATTTGGATTTAAAAGCCAAGAGAACAATAGGTTTGAGTAAATAACGCCCTTTGCATACAATTCAGATGCTAATATACTTGATACTTTGATCTCTCTCTTTTGAATATGGATAAAATATGTTGCTGTGTGATTATGGGAGCCATATAGAATAGTTTGACCGAGTTTCAAGTCATTTTCAAATTTAGTCATCGTCGTCCCACTTTAAGGGGTACATGGATGAAAATAAATTAGTATAGGTAATCATACAGTTTCGAGTTCAATTTGAAATTAATTTGCACAAGTGTGTCTTTCAAAGATTATCAAAATTGCACAAGCCCGTAGGGCAAGATCTTTGAAAAACACACGAGTGTAAATTGATTCCAAATTGAACGAGAAATCGTATGATTACTGATTAATATATACATGAAAAAATTCTGTCACAACTCGACAAAATTAAGTTTGAACACTCCGTCAATCGGCGAGCAGACATCCATCAACTAATGTTTTCCATTTTGATATTATACATGAAAAAATTTCTTGATTCTGATTGGCTGAGAGCAGTGATGTTAATCGCTAACAAGGCAGGAAAAAGTAATTTGCACTGCAGTGCAAATTACAAACGTAATTGCACTGCAGTGCAAATTTTTAGTACCAACCAAAAATCAAAGAAATATCCATACGTTAAAAAATCTTTTTCTGACTCGTTATCGCTAGTATTTTTGGCGGGATTTTGTACCTTCAAACGGCGCGGGTTGCCAGATTTCCCGCCATTCAAACAAAAGCGATTGCTCAAAGTGAAGTGAAGCTCTGACAAATTTAGTGCGGTAAATTGGAGTAATCTGTGTTTATTATCTCAATGGATTATAAAGAAAGTCTTTTTTTTTTCATTTGGAAGTCTAACGTTGTCAATTGCAAGTGAAGAAGCCTAGACTTTATTTTTACAAGAAAAAGAGCCCAGAGCTGCTTTTTGGTACGAATACAGTTCACTAGCCGCCTTTTGCTAAACTCGTCAGCAAACTGCCAAGATTTGCCAAAAATGCTCAATATAAAATGAACAGACTCAGTTCTTCTCTTAAAAAATCCAAGCTGGCATTTGAAAACCTGGAAATATATAGTTTTATCCTCATTTGGACAGAAGATGAAAAGATAAATACAGATTTTGCTACTACTAAAAGATTTGACTTCAGAAATCGTACTACATGGAAGGCTCAGTGACTGGCTGGACTTGTCAAAACTGTAAGTTTTTAAAATTTTAGGCAATTCGTTTTTTATTTGATGAACTGATTCCTTGGGGGAAAAATATTTTTGGTCCTTAATTTTTGGTAAGAAACAGATAACTCCAATTAGTACTGCACTAAATTTGTCAGAGCTTCACTTCACTTTGAGCAATCGCTTTTGTTTGAATGGCGGGAAATTTGCAACGCGCGCCATTTGAAGGTACAAAATCCCGCCAAAAATACTAGCGATAGCGAGTCAGAAAATATCTCTTAACGTATGGAAATTTATCATATGACCATCAGTGGTATACTGGCGGATAGCAACATCGTAAAATCCATATCAACAGTACACCACTGCTTCCAGTGGCCAGTGGTGATATCATTTTTCAACCAATCACGAGCCAGCATTTTCCCGCTTCTCGCGGCTTTCAGTTCAGGACGCGTTGTGCGTCTTCATTGTTTACTTCACTAAACTTCGGCTAAATCCCGCAAAAATTTGATCAAATTCAAGTTTATCTTTGCTGATTTATTTAGCTTAAAATGCTTAACAAAATGGACCTTTGCTTTCATAACTTCGAGGATAAATAAGGAATGTTTTTTTTTTCTGAACTCAAGATATTTCGAAATTCAACTTTTGAGCCGAAAAATTAAACTGGCATTTCATGCAAGTCCGCTCAGCAATGCGAAGAGACTGATAACTTATCTAACTTGAAGGCTTGGGAAATACACCGAAGGCTTGAAATTGAAATTATTACCGCCATGGTTTGGACTCCAAAACAGAAAAAAAACCCGATTCATTCGCATATAGATCTGCTTGCTGTTTTGCCAATTCAGTCTGTATTTTCAAGAGAACTTCAAGCATGGATTCATTAAAAGACTGAGGACTGGGCGATTCAAATGAGATGTTTGGTAAAATTAAATGTAGAGGGAAAAAACACAGTAGACATGAGAGCTAATTCACCGAAAGTTTTTACCGCCGTTGACATGCATCGTAATTTGCATGGAAGTCCATTTATTATTAGCAAGCACACAGCACACAGTAAATACAGTAAAATCCAATCGATGAGACATTTAGCTCTTGCATGGCAGACATGTACACTTAACAATTAACAATTACACAGGGAACCCAAATACATTTACAATACTTATTAAACTCAACTGTTGAGGAACCCTCAACATTAAAAACACTGTATTTTATGATTCTCTGTGAAAATTAACAGTAAGATTGAACTGTTTTCATTGAAGGCAGGTCATGCCGGACAAACTCGGCCAGTGAAACGCGATAACTCGCTTCTTTGTCATTGAAGTTATTCATTTTATTACAGGGGCGGAGGGGTTGTGGGGGTTGCAACCCCCCCTATGAGAGTGATAGATATGATCAACTCTGGTAAAACACGCCGTATCGGATAGCACCCGCGATAGCAGCATTTATCTCATCACCCCGTTAATTACGTTATCATAGTAGCCTGATGTCCCCCAAAATAGGCATCAAACAGTTTTATTGGCATAAATTCTAATGGAGTGCCAAAACAAAAAACAAAAAAACCCTCGAGCACAGCCATTCAAGGTAGACCGTTAAATATGAACCAGTCAAAAAACTAATTGAATAACATGTTCAGGAGGATTTCTTGCAACTCTATCAGTCTTTATTAACATCCATTCAAATAAACACCGATTTATTGTATTCTATGTCTGAGCTATAAATCAACCATTTCTTTCATTGCTATTCTTTGTGGAGGAGTGACGCGCACAATCGATGTATTTACCCTAGGAAGTAGAGCTAAGTAGCCTTTGTGAACACCTATATCTTAGCTCTTGCCTGAGAACGGCTCGAGCTTCGCGCTCGCATATTTGCAAATGATCAGTGATAGAACATCAATGGTTGTTGTCATGGTTTTTTTTCTTTCTTTCTCTCTCTCTTCTTCTGTCTAAACGTGTAGGACAATATACTTTCCCAAAGCTTTACTTTCTAAATGTTTGTTGTTGGTGGTTTTATCGTAATTGTTAATCAAATTGACGCGCCTTTGTTCAAATTTCGCGCTCGCTACGCTCACGAAAAAGAATAATCATAATATAGCTAGGTTGTTTCAGCCTCTCAGAATTTTATTGCTTGCTACAGCCCTGCCCCCACTTTAACCCTAACCCTAGCCCTAACCCTGATATACACCTATTATAAGATGCTAGGGTCATCGTTGCAATATGGGTGATCAGGGCAAGTAAAAATTCAACACTATGTTTTCATGCGAACACTGTATTTTCCACAGTACTTGCCCTGATTACCCATGATGCAACGTTGAGCATGAACAGGTATGTTGCATTCTAACATTAAAGGTTGTAGAATTCGTTTATCTTATGGAATTGATCAAAGCTTCCTCTTTTTTATATATAAAAGTAAGTTGCCCTCTCTTTTATATATAGAGGTAAGTTATAAGGAATTACAAAATGCATAGAAAAAAAAATCATGCAGACGAATAAGCCACACCAAAAAATTCTTGCAGCATAGATTGAATACAAAAAAATTCCTGCAACAATCAAAAGCCCCCCCCCCCCCATCACTTTTCTAATGGTCCGTCCCTTATCTCTCTCCACCAGTCAAATTTAGTGCCGCAACCCCCGGCCCCTTTGAAAACATCCTGGATCCGCCCCTGTATTATCACGTTTAAGGACATTATTGGCAAATCTTAATAATCAACCAACCATCCATCATTCCTATGATTTCAAAAGTTGCACGACTGTTTTATGCGATGATTTAAAACGTTTAGATAGAGATTAAAAAATAATAATCCAAATTGTACGAAATCCATATAATTTCTCGCGCTGAAGAAGAAGAGGAAGAAGAGGAAGAATTTAGAATGGAGTATTTTGCTCTAGAAAAGGCAATCTCAATACGTTTCTGCCGACAAGCGCTCGATAGAGTAATACAACACAAACTTTACGTGTTTTGATGCCATGCCAATATATATAATAAACTTTATTTAACGATGGTGACCAGTTTAGTCAAGGACTAATTTACCACTGGGCCATCAAATAACATATAAATAAAATAGAGTATGACATAAATGCATTAAAAATACTTGTACAAAAATATACAATAAATCTAAGAAAACTACTTGAGTTATATTATAATGAATCTAAGAAATGTTTGTAAACTTGTGTCTTGAATCTCTTGATACTAGATTCATGCTTAAGTCCATTGGAAGGCCATTATAAGCTTTAGTGCCATTGTAAGGGAGGGATCTTCTTGTTGTAGTGAGCTTGACATTGAGAATCCACAAGTCATTATTTGAAGAACTTCTGGTGGATCTAGTGGTCACGGATCTTTTTAGTCTAAACATGTTACAAATGTAATCTGGAAGTGTGTTATTAAGTGCTTTGTAAGCAGTTATGCACAATCTTAACTGGGGTCTTTGCTGTACTGGTAGTATTGCCGCTCTTTTGAACAGAGAGACGAATGATGAACGTTTAAGTTGATCATACATAATTCTGAGTGCCATATTTTGGAGCTTTAATTTCGTATTCGTTGCACATGAGCTGACTGGCCCAAAATAGTGCAACAGTAATGAATATGAGGTTGGTGTAACCTTTGTAGAATGTCAGTAGTCTAGAGTCTAGAGGCAAATATGCTTTAATTCTTCTTAACAGATAAATGAATTTACTCAATGTTCGGGCCACATCGTCAGTTTGAGGCTTCCATAGTGGTTGGTTATCAATGACACCAACAAGACGTTTTTGTGTAGTAGTGTTCTTTAGCTCTGAGTTATTATATTGAACTTTTCCTATTGGAAATTTTTGCCCAAGAAAATCAGCTTTTAAAATATTGTTACATTGAATGCAAAATATTTGGATATCTATTTCCTTTAAAAAATGATAACAACAATTGGGTTGGCATAAAAGATCTCATAAAAATGTTTAAATGGTTTCAACTGATAGAAATGCAATGAAGGCTTGTCTTCTTTTCATCGCACAGAATCCTATTGTCTCTCGGGACATCCATTGTTACGCGGGCTGAGAGACTTGTAAATTTGCATAAATTATGATGAGATCGTTTTTGAGTCTATCTTAAGAGTTTTATCAACCAAAATTCACCAGAAACATTAAAAAATTGGCTTAGGATTGTAATTGACTGTCAAAAACATAATTTTAGACAAAGAACTCTGTAAATGGTAACACTGCTAACTGACACTCTCCCATCTTTGTTTACACTAGTCAGAACTACAGTAAAGTTTTTACCAAATCTAGTCTTAAAAGTCATAATTTTATCCATAAAGTGATTCTCTTACAATGCGTTTACTTTAATTCGGAATATGATTACCATTTCTGTTCTACTACACGAATAAGTATTTTATTTGAGTATCGATCAAACTAGCAAGCGTCCATAGTTATACGAAGTAAACAAAGCAAGTGTTTTTGATAAGTTGGCTGAATCAGGCTTAATTCTCTCTCCGCTTACTCTCCACTTATTCCTTATTGTTTTTTAAACTCTGATTTAATATTAAATATGAATCTAACATTAAAAAAA
Organism: Telmatactis stephensoni; assembly: GCA_029948255.1. Lineage (NCBI taxonomy): Eukaryota > Metazoa > Cnidaria > Anthozoa > Actiniaria > Isophelliidae > Telmatactis > Telmatactis stephensoni. The sequence continues at coordinate 70,693 of JALIZF010000941.1, forward strand.
TAATAATAATGTGATGAATTGTCGAGGCACTCAGTCGAGTCCTTAACAACAATGTAACAACCGCTAATCCAAATTGAGCGGGGAATTCAAATCTCTTCATGAGTTTTGTTGTTTCCTGGCAGAAGATAAAACAAACATAATGAGCCCCCCGCGTGGTGTCCCTCAATTCTGTGCGATGTGGTAATTAAATAAGATATTACAGGCTTTATGTAAGCAAGGTGGCTCATGCAACAACTAGGCTGGTATCCAAAGGGGCACTACTGCGTATATAAAAACAACTTAGCTAATTGCAATCAAATTGCATTTGATTATATATATAGTCATATGTACATGAGATATTACAAGGCTGGTGATAAAAATATAGCTAATAGCAATTAAATTAATTATATATATAAACATAAGTGCATGAGATATTACAAAGCTGGTAATAAAAAATATATCAAAATCCAAAAGTATGCATTTACTAAATGCAACATTTTCGTTATATTCGTTGTGTTTGCTTGCTTGTAGCGTAAGTTCGATTTATGACTTTTTATGCTAATGAGCAAAAATGTAAACAAAAAACACTCGCCTAATAATAACGGATGGCTACAGCCTTCACTATCATTAGAGCAGTTTTCACACGAGTGGCAAACGAACCACAGTGCACCGTACCATGACCGTGTCAGTACGTTGATTTCAATAAAAAAACCGGGGGGGGGGGTACTCCCATATATTTACTATACGGGGATGATCCGCTGAACAGGGTATGGTTTTTCGAGTTCCCTGTCATAAACAGGGTATCCTTTTTGCAATTTTTTGAGCTTCTTGTCATTTTCAGGGTAGCAGCTTTCTCATCAACCTTAGTCGTTAGCTAGCCACAACGGCAGCGATCTGTCTAGAAGCTTTATTTATCGTTGTTCGCTCACGATCGCAACAAACTCGTTATGAAACTCATTTACATTACAAACAAATAAGTACATTACATTCTGCAATTATTATGCTTTGTCATAAACAGGGTATGGTATTTTGAGTTTTTCTGTCATAAACGGGGTAACCGTTGTAGGATCCCAGCGGAACATCCCCGCCCAAATCCTGGTCAAGTACCCCCCGGGTAAAAAACATTTGAAATTCCGTAACCGTCTAACTGTGCCGTTTTCCCAGTCATACGAAAATAACTCTATCGGCTGATCCAATAGGTAGTGAGATGCTGCCAATGTCTTCGTAAATCATAGAATGATCTAGTTTAGGTGGTCCATCATCTCTCATAGTACTAGAGCTGGCATACGCACACGTGTCACATAAATAACCAGCCACCATTAACAGACTTGTAGTTTTGTAAACGCCTTCTTCGTTCACTTTAGCAGCTGTTGTTTTTTCAGCAGGGGTAGTTTGTGCTTTCTTTCTCAAAGAACTGTCATAGCAAAAACACCACGAACGTCTAAAATGTAGAAATGCTATTGCAAAAGCGATTGCTAAACATTGTGGGGCATCATTACCTCCAGCACTTTGAATTGTTATGAGGTCATCATTGAGATCAAACTTGACAGCTGTTTTACGCGATTCACATTCGCCGCTTGTTGGTCTCAATGAAATGAGATAGCCATATTCAAAGCTTTTGAGTTCTTCAATTTTACACCATCCCTGGCGGTCTTCATTTAACCTAAAGAACTTCAGTTTCACTCTTGCTCCTTCCATCTTCTTCCCTACGCAGACTCCATAATCTTCGTCTCTACTTCGTATGAGCATTGCACATTCATCGTCGTCGACGACACATACATTTGCATAATCAGACACCTCTTGTGTTCTTGGAAAAGCATAATTATCTACACTATGTGCAGTGGCTTCGAGATTACCATGTTCATCAAAGATTTCAACAGCGGACAGCATACATTCCGCTGAGTGAATGACCTTGCAGTTGAAGACCACATCACCATGTTGATCGTTGATCCGAATAGATGCCATCTCACCCTGCAAGGTAGACTTCTGAATCACCTCATGCGTCAGCATCAACTTTGGTTGATTTAGAACTTTAGACACGTGAGGCACTTTGATGAAGTGTGGTTCTGAAGCAACAATCAGCTTTAGGTGCCCCAAGGGAAGAGAAACAACTCGGAACTTTAATTCAACAAGACTCTCAAAGAAGGATTTACTGAATGTGTTAACTTGGCAAAAATTGATATTTTCCTTCATCAAAAACTGTTTTAAACTGAATTCTGTTTCAAAAATTTTAGACTTGATCTTCATTTTTTCTTGATACAAAGTGAAATGAAAGTCTAAATCTTTGAATGATTTGCGTCCTAGGAAAATACAACTTGGCGAAGACTCGTTTTTCAGGGAAGCTTTTCCTTCTTTTACAATCACTTCCATTTGACGTTGATCTGATTGTATGACAATCTTGTACTTATTAGTAGGCGTCAATTCTGTTTGTATATTCACCAGTTCAACAATGAAGTCGTATGGCAAGAGTAAAAATCTTCCTGGTGGTTTTGGTGGAACCTTTGGAAGAGGTTCTCCCCTATACATGGCCCCTCTTTTGGGAATGGAAATCCTTGAGGTGTGCGCACCTTCCCTGGTTATCCTTTCAAAATCATAGAGCGTAGAACGTTGGACACGATCACTTTTTGGATCATCGTAGTCGAGTACAAAGCCAAGTAACTTTTCCATGTCATTATAATAGGCCAGCGGTTGCAGTTTGTGAGCATGCCAGATAAGAACCCAGTCGTACCAAAGTACGTTGTGCAATATAGGACATTCCTTTTTCAAGTGTAGATAATGTTTGTACCGACGTACGGCTGCTTCTAGAAACTTTGAGTCTTTATAATGAGGTAAGGAAACATTGTAGTAAAACTTGCTCTGACGCTGAGCAGCAGAATGTATGTCATATGTGAGCAGCGATTTATACCTGGGAATATGCTGAGGTGGGCTTTCAAGATCGACATCAAACGGCTCAAATGGGTTCGTTTCTTGCCATAATTGCTTGACAACTGTAAGATTTTGTGAACGGTAATCGTGGTCTAGCACTCGTCCAAAACTTGCAATGCAGTCTTGGTGATAAGCCAATGGCGCAAGCATGTGGACATGCCACACCCACGCCACGTCGATTGGTGCTGACCTTAGGGAGATATGCTGATCCTTTTCACTTGTATGACTATCACGAGTATACTTTGCTACCAAGGGCAACCAGACCCACTCGTACCGTCGTATTGCATTGTCTAGAATGGGACCACTACGCAAAGAAGGGTACTTGTCAACCAATTTTAGAAAATCTAGTTCATCAAGAGCTCCCTGGATAAGCTGTTGTGAGAGGTTATGAAGTTGGAAATACTCATCTAATGTTTCCTTGTCTTTTTCCGAGCTAGGGAAAAAATGCATTAATTACATTTAGCATGTACATCACATCACCTTCAACCATTCTGTCACGGTGTCCGCAACATGTCAGCAGAGTACAGCAAATTTACTGAGCCTTGTCAGTTTTTACAAAGAAATACATGGAAGGTAAAACAACTTTCCTAAATGTCCAATACAATATTTAATTTGATTAATTGTGGAACCGCGATTATTGTTGTAATACCATGATCACCTCATTTTCATTGCTTGATAATGACTTATGGCTAAGTCGAAACGTCGCTTTTTACTTGATTGCGTCTCTAGGGTAAACAGCATATTATGACAATGTTTATTGTCATGATGTATCCTATATTGCTTGTGGCGGATGGGGATGTCCTGTATTGCTTATGTGGGGTAAAAACTTGTTGGTAGCAAATAGATATATAGATATAGGATATGTCGATGAATATGATGACGAATATGATAGGATGTATGACTAAATTTTAACGTTTTTTTTTTTGTTGCTGTTTTTTGTTTAAGTGTTTGTACGTTTTTTGGGTGGACTAGCTCGAATGGATCATATGTTCCCTTCTAGTCCTTCCCCACTGCATATTTTTCTTAGTATTGAGTAGTTTTTTCGTTGTATTTATTTAATTTCTCATTAGTTTTCTTATATATGTATGTACATTTCCCCTTATGTTAAAATGCAGTGTAAATGGATTAAATTAAAATTAAATTAAATTAAAAGAGATTAAAAGAACTAAACGTTTATGTACGTTGAACTGGGGCCAAGTTTAAACAAACACTCAAGTGCATGACATATACAATGACATTTTGTTTTATAGTAAACATTTTGCACTACTTTTAATAATAAAATTAGTAAAAAAAATTGATTTTGAACTCATTTCCACTCCACTAATGTGTAAATACAGCTGAAGTTTGGCTCTGGAATTTAATGAAAAAAATGAAAGGAAGAAAAGAAGGAATTTTGCATGCAAACTAAAGTTGTTTTACCATTAAGGACGAAGTTGCTCAGTGAGCCCTATGAGACTTTAAGTGCAAATTGAAAATGCTTAATTGCTTGTTATGTCAAGTGGCTGCTTTTATAATCACTTTGAATTGTATTATCAGTGTAATCTGGAAGAGACAAGTATTCGCCAAGCTAGCTAGTGTGTCATTCTATTCTGCATAAAAAACAACAAAACAACAACAACAACAACAAAAAAACCCAAGATGTCACAATCTGATAGTGAAGACTAATCATTTGTTAACAAAACTTCTCGTCATTCTATTTATTACTAAATTAGCTCAGAAAAATATCTTTAGACAAGTCAAGATATTTTGTTCTGCAATATCCAGGATGTTGAAAAGGTTCAATTACTTGTATCAATTTAAAGAAGGTTTCGAAGATTTTTGCTTTCTATTTCTGAGAATTATGAACCACTACAAAGTCAATTATGAAATCTGACAGTGAATCTGAATATTAAAATATACTGTAATAAAGGTCACTGAGCTTACAAGCCCATACAATTTTCACAGAAGACTAAAGGGCTAGAGTATATACCTATTTCAAAAAACATTGTCGTATTAAGTCCTCAGTGCACACTCCAAGACTGCAAAGGATTTTGGTAGTTTTCTAGTAATTAATGTAATCATACCATGTTTTGGTTGCATAAAACATGAATACAAAAGGATTAATTGCTCATAATGCTCGCTGGAATGCTTAAAATGCTCAACAAGGAAACATCACACAAGGAAAGACAAGAGTGAATCGATTAATTAAAAGAAAAAGTACCAAAATTCTTTGTAGTCTTGGAGTGTACACTGTGGACTTGTTGCGACAAAGTCATGATTAGTGTAACCTGGAAGAGAAAATTCTTGTTTCGTGTAAAGACAACTATTTATCTGTGTCATTCTATTCTACATAGTACAAAAACAAGATGCCACAATGGCTGTCAAGACAGAAAATCGTTTTACAGAAAAATCTAAATATAATGTTCTGCAATGTCCGGTTTAGTTGAAGGATGTTTAAATGGTTCAGTATTTATGTGAATGAAATCAGTTTGAGGGAATTTTGCATTCTATATTTCTGACAATTGTGAACCACTACTACAAAGTCAATTATATAATCTGACTGAATCTGAATAACTATCACTGTGATAAAGGTCATTGAGCTTGAAAGCTTATAATTCTCAGGAGACTGAAGGGCAAGAGTTTTTCGAACCCTACTGAAAGGGAATGCTATAAAGCTTGATCTATAATATTTGCTTCTTCTTTTACAACAAAATACAATCTTTGTTTGCGTATTACCACAGGAAGGCCAATTCATTGGAATCGAAAATGTCAAAACAAAGTATTTAAAATCATTATTATTTATTTAATTGGGAGCTCCGCTGTCTTAGGTAGTACCTAATTTTTATGTTATAGCTCTACCATACTACTATGACACTGAACACTATTCGAATCAAACGTAAAGTACAGACAAATGGCCTGCGAGAATCGTAGGGAAAATTGCATTCTATTATATGAAAATTCTTTTCATTAAAAGACTACGAGATTAATAAGATATTTACCTCATGTACTCATTCTGTTTCCCAACACTAGTTTCTAGACTCTCTGCCATTCGATTTTAGTAGACTTTCTAAAGATGTGTGGCAAATGAAATACACAGAAAACTATATATAACTCAATAGTTCCTATGTGATATCACTTATTGTTCATTTGTTATTGAATGTGATGACGAAAAGTGTTTTTACGCAGTACAGTTATTTCTATACTTATTTTCCGCATTGCGGATATTGGATTTACAGGATGTGTCACGGTTTATTCTTTCAGCATTAGAGCGAAAAATGATATAATGCATGTGTAGGTAGAGTGAACGATGATTTGTTACGTCATCAAAATATGCTTAGAATGACCGCTGACCACGCGATTGGAGTCTTTGTTATCTAGCTAACTTGTAGTTGTTATTCAGATTTATCATACCCCGGGAATCCACTGAATCCTGCTTTGTATTCGTGTAAGTGTACAGCAAGGCCATGAACTGTTTAGTGATATTTCTCAGGAAACAAGACGCACACGTGCGTTCACTCGTGCCCTGGGAGCCCCTTTTAGGAGAGGCTTCATTGACCGGCCCCGTTTGTACTCTTCCCGGTAGAGGTTATTTCGCGAGCTTCAGAACGACATTTCGCGTCAAAGGACCCCATTATTAGAGCTAAATTTTAGGTTTTAGGGTTAGGTTTAGGGCTAGGTTTAGGGGTAGACCCTATCCCAGTTCCTAGCCCTAGATCTAACCTTTATCTAGCCCTAATAACGGGACCTTTTGACGCGAAATGTCGTTCTGAAGCTTGCAAATAACCTCTACCACTCTTCCCCGAGCCGTTTCACGCATTCTTCACTTAACCGTAACATAATAAAGACCTTTTTTGACCTTTTCAAAGAATATCTGATTAGTCAATTTGTCTGTCAGCAGCTACTAGTGTTTGCCTTTGTCCTTCTATTATCATGCATGGGTATTAGATATCTCAGTCCGACATGCAAAAATATACCAGTTTATTCAACTTTTTATTTCACTCTATATCTCAATTGTTTGCTGTAAAGACTTCTAACGACGCTTTTGACACAATAACAAATCGTGTATTTTTTCGTTCATGTTTCAGATGTTTTATCCATTACGTGACCAAACGCATCAGGTCAAATAGAGCCTTGGTTCCATGAAAATATATAACTAAATAATTGTCTGGCCAGAATGTTGGTGTTAAAATTCAATACAAAAACCTCTCAAGATCTCTTGAATGCTTGAATGAAAAATATAATTGACTTGCCTCTATATGCGTTCGTTTAGCAACATGTAGGGTGAGAAATTCGTAGATTTCCAGCTCAAAGGAATTGCTCTGAGTCGCGAGAGTTTCATTTTCAAGTACTCCATTTAGAGTTCGATATTTGGTCAAAGTATTGGAGATCAGGCTAAAAAAAAACAGCCCATTCTGAAGCTCTTATAAGTGTCTAGGCAAATCTCGAGTTAAAAGCTCCATTTTCTATTGTCTCACTGCTGGAAAAGCTTGTCTCTGAAAGCTATTTTTTGAGCTGTCCGCCATCTTGCATTCCTAAAGTTCCTGACTGGCGTTCACAAGCTTCGAAGAGTTCGCGCTCGCTCAAAGGTGATGAATGAAGGGCATTGTTTCTTACATTCTTAACCAATCAGGAGTTGTAACACGTAAACGGTTGCGCAAGAATGCCGCATTCTCGTGGACGACGAGAGGAAAAAAGAAGAAGAAAAAATAGACCTCTATGAGGCCATGTGGTTACTGCCCTCAAATCCAAATATAGATATAGAAACATTTCAAGACCTGTCCCTGGTTGGGGGTGGAGGTAGGGGTTTACTTTGACTAGTGTATACACACACACACACACACCGACTTGGTCCTAGTGCCCTTGGTAAGTTTATTCAAATTTCAACATAAGCAAAATGAAAAACTGAAGTACTATATATAATGTAACAGAACCATTGAGAAATATATATTATGTTCAACCTGCCTTCGCATTTTTAACTAGTAAATGTACATTGTAAACATACCCCGGTTCCAGAGGCTTTCTTTTGTATTTTATAATTTTTTCTTTTTTTTTTTTTGTATTTTTCTTATTTTTGTTCTTTGTATATATTTAAAGAAATACGAAAAAAAGAAAAAGAAAAACCCTCTGGGACCAGGGTATTGTAAACACGGCTGGAAAATGAGATTTCGATCAAACATGTAAGTTCTGTTGAGAAATTGCCTAAATCAAATCAACAATAAACCACACTTCAAGATAATCTTGAATTTTATGAGGTCAAAAACAAGACGACGTTTGGAATTTTTAGTATTAAAATGTCAATGGTGGCAAGTAGCCAAGTCTTTCCAAAGTCTCACAAGAATCAATTAAAGCTGTGCCTGATTACATCAAATAAAGAAAATTCTTTATAGTTACAGACTTTACATTCGTATTTTACGTGAAAATACTTCTATATTATTCACACTTCAGAAGCGGTGTGAACTGTTGGTGTCCTGTGGAGCAATACGCTACATTTTGTTTGAGTTATGTGACATAACAACTCTTGCCGAATAAAACATCTCGTGCATCAAATTATTTTGCTTTCGGCTCAAAAATTATCCCCAAACACAGTTTTCTAAACCATATTTTAGAATAAAATCGATTGGACAAGAAATAAAATTTTGTACATCTACTAGTTAAAATCTATTGGACGAGAAATATAACTTTAATTCAAATTTTTGGCACCTATGCCATGACGTGCAAACAAAGATTTGTCTATTACAAATCGAAAACCTTCGAACCTTTAGACACGACTTTGTTTTACTGCCCTTGGTAAGTTTATTTAAATTTCTACATAACCAAAATGAAAACTGAAGTACTATATAAAATGTAACAGAACCATTGAGAAATATAAATGACGTTTAACTTCGCATCTCTAAAAACTAAATGCACATTGTAAACGCAATTGGAAAACAAAATTTAAATCAAACATATCTTTCTAAAACTCGCAACAATCAATTAAAGCTCTGCCTAGCTGATTACATCGAGTAAAGAAACACAAAGTCGAATCTACACTAAAATATCGCCCCATGTTTCCGTGCTTAAGTTTCCTATTTCATTCTGAACGGCTTCGTCAATACTACGTTTATCAAAAATTGATCAAACGTTTCCTTTACAGATATATTTATCAACTAAACTGAACGATTTGGTCTGAGGAGATATATTTTATAACCACAAAGGCTATATTTGATTATTAATAATCGACTTCAAACACCCTCGGACGGACGCGCGAAGTTCGCATATCTTTCGGCTTGAGACTTCGGCTCTACTTCGGAGATGAACGCACGCACGCACGCATGAAGGCGATGGCATAGTGTGTTACTGGCATAAATCCACTGGCATAAAGCCAGTAACCACAAAAAGTGCTTGAATTATTATTTTGCATAGCAAGAGTGGTTATTGAGAGTTTCTTGTTAACATAAAATCAAGATATCTTCAGAAAAGCAAGTTATTTGGCTAAAAAACAAGGATTAAATTACCTGACATGTGGGCCGCCATCTTGATTACCCATAATGCATTGCAAATCATGGCAGATAATTTACTTTTTATAAAACAATGCCTAAAAGCGCATTTTCAAATTAAACAATGCAAAAATATTAGTAAGCACTTATTCTGTCTTTTTTGTGTGTTTTATTGTCCTAAAATTGGTAAGAAAAATTGGTCTGGCCGATGGACTAAAAAATGGAAGCTTATTGTCGATCAACAGGTGATGCTATTTATCTGTCAGCAGCTACTAGTATGGCCTTTGGCCTTCTATTATCATGGCTACTATGTATCTCACATGCAAAAATATTACCTGCAAATTTACCAGTTTATTCAACTTTTTATTTCACTACATACTAATTTGTTTGCTGTTCTTCTACGTGTATTTTTTTCGTTCATGTTCCAGATGTTTTATATATCAATAAAAGACATTGCGTGACCAAACGCGGTCAGATAGTTCCATGGAATTTAAATATAAATGATCTGGTCCAGAATTTCGATATTAAAATTCAGTACAAAAACCTCTCAAGATCTCTTGAACGCTTGAATGAGAAATATAATTGACTTGCCTCTATATGTGTTCGTTTAGCAACATGTAGGGTGAGAAATTCGTAGATTTCCAGCTCAAAGGAAACAGTCTTTATCGCGGGAGCTTCCTTTCAAGTACTCCATTTAGAGTTCGATATTTGGTCAAAGTATTGGAGATCAAGCTCAAAATAACAGCCCATTCTGACGCTCTAATAAGTGTCTAGGTATATCTCGAGTTAAAAGCTTCACTTTACGATTTATTATTGTTGGAAGTGCCTGTCTTTGAAAGCTATTTTCTTTGTAGTCGGCCATCTTGCATTCCTAAAATTCCTGGCTTGCGTTCGCAGTCACTCAAAGATGGTGAATGCAGGGCATTGTTTCTTATGCTCTTAACCAATCAGGAATGCATCACGTAATCAATTGCACATGAAAGGTCTTTTCTCGAGACGAATAGAGGAAAAAAAACACATTTGCAATTTAAAATTCCTGCCCAGCCTACGGTCAAGCGGTCGTCCAAGATGGCTGCTCGTTTCTTAGCTCCATTCCTTATGGTCGCTTTTGCAGTATTATTTAGCCAAAAGGTGTACCACACTCCAAATATTGCAACGGGAATTAATGATTATGGTCTAAATTCCGTTTTGGCGAATAGCGAACCTATTTTAAGGAGCGAGGCTGCCTATAGTATTTTTTATGCTCGACCAGTCTACTTTAAATGGCTGTAGCTCTGTCTTACACTAACCTACAAATCGGATGTTTCGTCCAGTTACTACATAAGGGTTAAACTTTTGAATGGTGTATGTTTTGTTGACATTGGTGTTACCATGGAGACGAAACAATAGCGTCACTGGTTTTACGTTTTGCTCATTTTACGCGCTTTTCGATCTAAACTTTTAAAATGACACCCATGACGGTAATATTTAGGTATTTGCCTCTAAGTGTACGAAATAAGAAAAATTTCTGTTAAGCCGATTTTGAGATATTTGAGGCGAATCTTTTGAACATCCAATTTCATGATTGTTTTTAGTGGTCCAATAACTTTTCACAGAAAACACTTTTAGAGCTGTCCGACCGTCTAATTGTTGCTCAACTGTCATACTAACTTCTTGCACAGTTTCAGATTACATGGTGTTATGGATCTCCGTCAGTGTTAATCAGCATAAACACAAAACTGAGCGGACTTTTTGCAAAATGTTCAAAAATTACATTTATCGCTTGGAAACAAAAAAATCGTCGATAATTTTTTTTAAATTTCTGTCATTCAAAATTGAGCATATTTTAAATACCCTTGCAAAATGCCAGTTCCATTGAAATATTCTAAGACACTCAAAATAATTTTCAAAGTTGGGTATGTCGAAAGTTATTTGGCCGGCATAATTCTCAGTTCGATGTTGTTGCTTTCATGTTCACATTCTTTCATGCTGCAATATATGCTAATTCAAGACAACAAACTCCATGCTGTCACGCCAACACATCCTTGCATTTTCGCTTTTTTACCCACTTCAATATTTTTACGCAAAGTTTCTGGCTTTCTCTTTCTTGAGGCTTTCGGAAAAACTATATTGAAAAATATGAAGAAAATATAACAACACGCCAAGCTTTTACGCAAAATGCGCATACGTGAACGCAAATCATTGTTTATTGGGTGTCTGTAACAAAATTCATGATTAAGTTATTTTTTAATGATTTTGCCAATCATATTTATTGTCCGCCATGTTTGTGTACTAAAGTTGTACACCAATATGGGGGCTCCATACATTTCTTTGTAATGACTGAGTTTGTGAAAGAGTTGATATCTTTGCATCACATATTTTGGGCTCAAGATTCCCTGGAGTTATAATGTAAGTTTTTTTCTCCTCTTTAAGAAGATGTGCTCTGATTTTACTCAGGGATGTAAGATCCGCTGTTATTTTGATGACCTGGGGTGACACCAACTGCGAAGTGCCAGACATATTTTCGTACTAAATATAGGTTAATATCTTCACAACAAAAGCTCATATTAATTTGAAAAAATAAAATAAAAGGGGTGAAGAAAAACAATATAGCCTTTCCTGTGTTTAAGCTTAAATGAAATTCACTGTTGAAAAATAAAACCTGAATTCAAACGTCTGTTTTGACCACCATTTCTACCAGAAACGATCTTTTTGGCCGCCATCTTGAAAAGGTCCAACAATGCTTTGTAAATCTCTCTGCTCTCCAGTGAGGTCAAAAGGGAGTTTTTGATCATTTTCGCGAATTCTGATATTTCTTTTCTATTAGATCATGCCAATCAACCCAATCTAGCTCGTTTCCAGAACCGATTTTTCTTACTGCGCATGCTCGCAGAAAAATTTCTCGTACCCAGAGCCCCTCAGTTTGCCCAGGAGGTACGACAACCTCTCCCTTTTCCTTTTTTATCTGAGTCTCCCCGCTAAACCGTCAACAACGCAGGCTAGTCAGTATCGCTGGTATCTCTTAGGCCTAGTTCAAACATCGCATCTCACATATGCTGAATTCAATGCGAATGAGATGATAATGAGAAGAAACAAAAGATTTGCATTGAGTTTGGAACATGTGAGATGCAACATTTGAACTAGGCCTTCGGGGTTAAAAATCGTCCACCACTCCCTTCTTAAAAGACTTCCGGTATCTTTTAGGGGTAATCCTTTTACAATGGAGTGCCCCCCGGGGAAATAATGGTCGTTTCGGGTCAGTGATTTCCAATTTGAATTCAAAATTACGATCAGATCACCTAAGAACTTTGCAAGCTCCGGGAAACATTTCTTACAGATTTAAATTGCAATGGCGAGTATTATTGGTGGCTAAATATTCTAGTACAGTGTTTACATTGGGAATCGATAGCTATATGTGAACTTCTTCTTCTAAGGAACACTTAGAAGACATGAAAAATTCGATTTCGCCAGGGCCAGTATTTTTCTGGAAGCATGCGCAGTAAGATGAATCGGCTCTGGGGACGAGATTGTGTACCATTAAATTGTAAAGTGGGGATTAACCTACAATTTTATAAAATTGAAATTTTAATTTAAAATTGAAACTTGATAACAAAAATTGGACATTTCTAATGTTTTAATGTTTTATTTATAATGATTTTCTTTGGGCCTCCAGTATATGCAGATTTAGAAAACTGAATAAATGTAGAGACTGTTTATTTTTCTTTTAGATTTCCATATAGGTGTCTTCAAAGAGTTCCACGTCAGCGAACTATGTTTACTTCCTGAGATCATTAGATATCACCTGTCAAAAGTGTGTCTCCAATTTTTGATTTAATAATTGTCCCATTGTCGTTGTACGTTCCTAAAATTCACCTACGTCATCGGAAAATTTCCAGAGCCCTGAGTGAATTGAAAATAATATCACTCTAAAGAGCAAGTTAAATTATGTAACTTCACGAATTTTCAAATTAAAATGAGCTTTTGTTGCAAAGATATTAACCTTTAAATTGCTCAATTTTTTTGTAAGAAATGTATGGCACTTCGCAGTTGGTGTCACTCCACAGGTCATCAAAATAACAGCGGATCTCACGTCCCTGAGTGAAATCAGTGCACATGCTCTTAAAGAGGAGGAAAAACTTTATAACTCTAGGGAATCTTGAGCCCAAAAGATGTTGTGATGCAAAGATATCAACAGTCTATTATTCGTGAGTCTGCTTATCTTTTATTCGAGTTAGGATCGAGTTGCGGTTTCTCAAATTGGATTTTCGGATATTAAGGTATCAGGAGGGGTTAGTGTGACAAGAATTTCCAAAAAATGTTTTTTTACGCTTATTGGGAAGAGTGCAATATCAAAAAAAGTTCATTTTGATTGTTTAATCGCGATAAATTAATGAAAGTAAAAATCGTGATCCAAACTCTTCTGGAAATTTATTGTCATCAGTTAATTAGCAATCTGTCATGGGCATGAGGTTGCCTTGACATGAAGCCCTCGTGGTTTACTTCACAGTATCGATACAACAATCGCAGCAGTTACTAGCTAGAAGGCTTTCAAACGTGTATAGATTTATAAATTTCGATCTTTTCAATTGTGTATAGTTAAATTTCTTTATAAGTTGTTTCAAAAAAAAAAAGAAAAAAAAAAAAGAAAAAAAAAAGGCTTCTGGGTGACGGTACGAATGGCGGTAAATCTTATTGCTCTCGCTAAATTGTTTGCTCTTGCCTTGTGTATACACTATCGAACGACTTCAGAAGTCAGTCCTTCTGTCCAAGATACTCCTCCATGGAATGGTTACAGTATTTCATCTTCTCTTGCTCGAATGAGCTTGAGCCAAGCGAGTTATTATCAGGGAATGAATGCCGATCGATCCGCCATATTGAAGTGGTCTGGATTCAATCTCCTTGGATTGATTATTTTAAGTGGTGACATCTCAACAAATCCAGGGCCAAAATGCCGCTATCCTTGTGGAGTTTGTTCAAAAGCTGTAAGATCCAACCAAAGAGGTATTCAATGCGACTTCTGTAGTATTTGGTATCACGTTAAGTGTATGCAAATGAGCACTCAAATTTACGAGGCTCTCGCCAACTCGTCTTGTACTTGGGAATGTGTCGATTGTGGTCTTCCGAATTTTTCCAGTTCTATATTTGAATCATCAAGGTCTGTTCATGCGTCTAACTATTTCAGTCCTCTGGATCTGACAACATCAAGAATCCACTCTTTTGGTCCAGATCTTTCTCATCAACTCCACGACGAGAGATCAATCGAGCGAATAATCATCCTAAAAAAGTCGCCTATCACAAAACCAACAAGCCACAGTGTCTGCGAAAATTGAAAGTATTAAGCCTTAACTGTAATAGCATCAGAAGCCAATATAAAAGTGGTTTATTTAAAGCTCTAGTTGACCAAAAGAAACCTCATATTATCTTAGTAACGGAATCCAAACTTGATGAATCAATTAAAAATTCAGAGGTTTTCCCAAGGGACTACGAAATATTTCGTAAAGACAGACATGATATCAATCCTGGTGGTGGGGTTTTCATTGCTGTACATAATTCAATAACTGCTATTCATCAAACTCAACTGGACTGCCAAGCCGAGGCAATATGGATTAAAATTGGAATGTCTAATCAGAAACCCTTATACCTTGCTTCATTTTATCGTCCTCCAGGAAATAATGAGAAACCACTTGAAGCTCTTAAACAGTCAATCAATAGATTGCAGTCAAAAGGATCTTTTCCAAGAATTATCATCGCTGGTGATTTTAATATGCCGGACATTGAATGGAGTAGTGCCTCAATCAAGGAGAGTCCACAATACGGAGTAGCAGTAAATCAGAAATTTATTGACCTCCTAGATGATCACAGTCTTACCCAACTTGTTAACTTTCCCACAAGACAACAGTCAGTGCTTGACTTAGTACTAACCAGCCATCCTGATCTGGTACACAGTTTAACCAGTACTCATGGCATCAGCGACCACTCAGCTGTGTCCTTTAACTTAAACCTAACAGTTAAAGTTAACAAAAAGAAGCCACGTACAGTCTATAATTTTGCTGATATACGTCAGGATGCAATCCAGCTCAGTAATGATTTCTTTGAAAGTCGGCCAGAGAATAACAACATAGAGAGTAACTGGCAGTTCTTCAAATCAGGCATAATCAACATTCTCAACCGAAGAGTACCGAGCAAAAAGAGTGGTTCATGGAATGACGCTCCCTGGATGACAAGAGAACTCAAGAAATCCCTGAGGAAGAAGAAAAGGCTGTACGATAACTATAAGAAATCAGGAAAAGTTTGTGATAAACAGAAATATCGCAAATTCCAAAAATTGTTCAAGATCGAAATGAAAAAGGCCCAGAACGAGTACATAGCAGATACCCTTAACTCTGATTTAAAAGAGAAGCCCAAGAAATTCTGGGCTTACATAAAATCTAAAAGACAAGACCAGGTTGGAGTTCCTCCGCTGAAGAAAAATGGCAGTATAAAGACCGACAGCGCAAGCAAGGCAGAAATCCTAAGTACTCACTTCGAACAGGTATTTACACCTGAGGATTTAACATCTATACCAAGTAAAGGTCATAGTGAAATCCCGAGAATGGATTCAATAACATTTAGTAGAGACTGGCGTGGAAAAACTTCTTAAGAATTTAAACAGCAAGAAAGCAAATGGTCCAGATAAGATACCAACCATATTGCTCAAGGAAACTGCATCAGAAATAGCAGATGTTGTGACTTTTCTTTTTAACCAATCGTATTGCTCCGGTCAACTACCTGAAGACTGGAGTGGTGCAAATGTGGTCCCAATTTTCAAGAAAGGAGTGAAACATGACCCAAGTAATTATAGGCCAATGTCTTTAACTACCGTATTGTGCAAGCTCATGGAACACGTCATCTACAAGAGTATAATGCAGCATTTAGAGGCTAATAACATCTTGTTTGCGAACCAGCACGGATTTAGAAAAAACCATTCATGCGAAACCCAGCTTCTGTTGACTATTGAAGACCTAACACGAAATATCGATACTGGAAGTCAAATAGACATGCTAATACTCGACTTTAGCAAGGCATTCGATAAAGTCGCTCATCAACGCCTAATCAGCAAGTTACAGTACTATGGTATTCAGGACAAAACGTTAACGTGGATCGAGTCGTGGCTTACTAACAGAACACAGAGAGTCGTGGTGGACGGAGTTTCATCGAATCCAGTTGCCGTAACATCAGGTGTGCCGCAAGGCACCGTATTGGGCCCACTAATGTTCCTGCTATTCATCAACGACATGCAAGAGCACCTTGAATCCAACCTAAGACTTTTTGCAGATGATGCCTTACTGTACCATAAGATCACTCACGATAATGACAGCCAAGCACTGCAAAGGGACCTGGACAAAATAGGACTATGGGCTGAAAGATGGCAAATGGTTTTCAACCCCTCCAAATGCTACAAAATGACAGTCCATAGGAATAGATCACCAATATTGAAAGATTACACTGTATACAATCAGATCCTCTCAGATGTTAAACAACATCCTTATCTTGGCGAGTTATTGTCTTCCGATTTACGGTGGAATTCACATGTAAACGACGTTGTAAAGAAGGCCAACTCAACTCTTGGATTTGTTAAAAGGAACTTGTATTCCTGTTCTGAAGTAACCAAGCGTGCAGCCTATGTCACACTCGTTAGGTCACATTTAGAATACGCATCGGCTGTGTGGGATCCCTATAGGCAGGAACAAGTGGACAAAATCGAAGCAGTTCAGCGATGAGCAGTGAGATTTATAAAGCAGGATTACGACTGGAACTCTAGCGTTACACGGATGCAGCAATTACTGTCCTTGGATCCATTAAGAGAGAGAAGGAAAACCCATCGTTTGAAAACATTTCACTTAGCAGTAAATAATAACATTGCAGTACCTATCCCTGACTATTATCAGCATTCTGAGCGTTACACTAGAAATTATTCAAGTACCACATATATCCAACCAAGGGCACGACACGATTATTACTTATATAGTTTCTTTCCAAGGACTATAAGAGACTAGAATTGTTTATCAATTGAAACAAGAGCACAGAGTTATCCAGCTTTTTGTGCCCAACTAAATAAGCTTAGTATTTAATTTAATTCTTATATCTTCTGCTATATTAATTAGAGATTTAAGGAATATATTGGGGAATTAGAGTAATAATATTACAAAAGTATTTTAGCTTAGTTGCATAGATTATTTATTTATCTATTTATTTTATTTTATGTTATTTGGAATTGTTTTTCAATTGAAGCGAGCATAGAGATCGTTTAGGACATAAGCTTTAATTATCACATTTATCAGTTTACATATTGATTAGGATTGACGGGTATATATCAGACAACTAGAATATTATTATATGAGCTTTAAACATTTTAGTACATTTCATATTTTTTTAGAATTTGTATATATAATATATATATATACCTACGTTTATTTACTTATTTATAGATTATTTATTTATTTTATATTTGTATATTTATGTTTCTCTTCTTGATACGTAAGTGTTGAAGAGTAATAAAGTAGAATGTCTACTCTAAAACGAAAATCGTTTGTTGATTCCGCGGCAAAGGTCGCTCTTGCGGCTTCGGAGAAAGGTTCGTATTTTCAGAAGAACAAGCAATGGCCTGATGAATTTCAAGAAGATTCCAGCATAAGGGAATTTTGTGCCAACTCAAAAAGCTACCAATTGAACTTTCCGAGAATGGAGCCCAATTGAATGAACAATTACAAACTATAGTATCTTGTAAAGTTCTGTTGACCTCTGCCACGATTGACTGTAAAACTCTCATATTACTATGCAATAATAGCTAGGAACTTTGAGCATGTTGAGAATGACCAGGTAGGATGACAATGCACTGACAGATCTCAGGTGTTGTGTAAACACCCCTGTGGCTTTCTGGCCTGAATGAATAAACGCGTTTATCTGGCGTTTTTGAAATAGGAAAAATTGTGCTTTTAAAGTGCTCTAAGTTCCTTGTAATTAAACGGTTTGATTTCAAATTTTCCACAATTATCAATCAAAGCTTAAACAAAAAAAAGGTGCCAGCGATTTTTGATTTTCGTCTTCGTTGTTGAGATGTTGTTTGGTTTGTACACTTGTACGTGATAATTTCGAACATCGATATTTAAGACTCAAAAGCGGCTGATCTAAAGCAGTATGAATAAATTCCGGACACCGTTTTTGAGATTAGTATAGGAAATCGCACGATCTTGAGTACAATTCGGAATTAATAGGTACGAGTAATGTTTTGAAAGTTCTCAAAATAGGACGAGCCTTTAGGCGAGTCCTATTTGAGAGTTTTCAAAACATTACGAGTAACTATTAATTCTGAATTGTATGAGAAGATCGTGCGATTTTTTATTTATAATACACTATCATTGCCATAGCGACGTAATAGGTACTCTACAGAGTACAATTAACGATTTAATTGTACTCCTCTCGTCCAATCAGAATCGAGGGATTTTGTATAGTGTATTATAAACGTATTAAGAGTCTGCTAGCTAACGTGTTTTTTTTTATTGCCGAGACGACAATCCTGACAGATTCAGACTTTTGAAGTGAAGCACGTTCAAAACGTGCATAAGTTGCAATATCTTTTTAGGATTTTAAAAAACAAAATAAAATTTTGAATTAATTTTCAAGAACTACATTTATTCAGTTTCATAAAAATATATACTTTTACTGAAATATTTTACAAAGCTAGCGCGTAATTTCAGTTCGCGCTAGTAGAGGTCCTCAACCTCCCCCCCCCCCCCCCCTGATACCTTAATTACGGAAATTAAAGCCGGATTTTTTAAAATTAAAATCGCTGGTGAAATACTGCTTACTGTGTATTTTATCAGAAAATGTAAAGTGCATGAAACTGGTATCCTGTTCCTTAATGCAAAGTTAAACTGACTTACCTGGACTTCTTGTCCCATGACATACACATCGTCATCTGGCTGCTTCCCAAAGATCAGGGCAGCTACTTTAGTGTCTTTTTCTGACGAGCTATAAAACTCGCCCGTCACCTTCATCAAATACTGATTCAGCTGACTCCTCCTTTTGCCAAGAAAATTCTGTTTATGGCACATCGAAACGTTTTGGCCGCCGACATTTCGTCGGTAGTGACGAAACATTTCCTTTAATAGCAAACAAAACACAGGGTCAGTTAACTGTGGTAGAAGGGTTTTCAGACAAAGTTACTCTAGCTGATCTAACAAAATCAAAATTCTCCTTAAAAATCAGGGATCAGTGGAACGAAAATATATGATGTTTAGAGTCAAATTTAACGACTACACAGGCATGGCAATCATATACCTGAGCCGGCAATCTGATAAAATAATACTTTCACCTGGGACTTGGACCAGGGGAGGTGAGACCTCCAAATCGATCAGAGAGTAGAAAAAGGCAGTATCGTAAATCGTACACCACCAGCTTAAATAAAATCCATATAAATTTAAATTATGAACATCTTTCAGTTCAGTATAAGGACACTCACATTGTTTCTCCAACGAGAACCCACTGAATTGCTGCGGCTACAGCTTAGGATTGAATTTAATGAAGCAGTCAATATCAAAACAAAAGTTGGCAATTGATTTGTAGGTGCTCTCTCCGACCTTCATGTGAATAGACCTTTTGCTGTCTTGATCGCTGCGAAGTGACAAAGATTTCACAGGCGACTTCATACTTGAAGCCGTTGGCTGCGATGCCATCTCTCACCAGCTCACCAGTGCCAACTGAACAGTATGGACAGTGTGGTACTCAATCTTTGCATGCCATGAGGCATCACGCCAAGTGCCTTCAGCGGAGCTACTTCCGTTTATGAAAAGAAGACGTGTGAAAAGACCGAAACGAGTCCTTCCCGGGGAATCCTTGCAATGAATGCCAGATGGAATCGTAAAAGCACGACAAGAAAAAAAAAAAAAAACAAGCTTCAGAATAGTTTTATATAATTGGTCTTATGGAACTGACATAAAATTTAAAGATATACGGAATTTAATTGATTAGTAAATTTCTATAAATCATCAATGTAAAACATGGACGGATCTAGACATTTTGAAACTGGGGGTGGCACTGGCATCAGGGAAAGCGAATGACGTCACAGATTGGACAAATAAAGTTTTAGTCGGATTTCAGCAGTTTGGTTTTCAATGAAGGCTTGGCTTTAAATTAATTGCAAGTTTTATGTTATATGTATGTGGCACCATGTTCTTTTTAGTACAATTACAGTACAGCCATGTTTGTCCCACTCTTGCATTCAGTCCCGTTTATGATGCTATATGTAGCACATCCGCGCAGCGCTGCCATCCATGGGATGTAATGACATATGTATGTTGCAAACATAATGGAGCAAAAAATAGACTTTTCTGAGAGCAAGCAGTATACAAACGTTGCCATTGGCTTCAGATTTCAGTGTGATTTTTAAATTAACTCGGAAGTGCTGTGTTTTTACTATCTATATCAATTATTTCATTAACATAGTTAGTCATAGTCAAGTTACTGCATATGTTGACGATTGTCAATTGTATTTTAAATTTTCACTATCGGATTCATTAAGTGCTATTTCAGCTCTGAACAGTGATCTCATGAATATTAGTAACTGGTGTGCCAAAAATTATTTACTCAAATCCTGATAAGACGAAATTGGTAGTTGTTGGTTTACCACATTTTACTAAGAAGGTGCCTGCCATTTCCCTTTATTAGGCAAAACTATTTCACCCATTTCAGTTGCTAAGGATGTTGGAGTGTGTGTGTTGACCAAGGACACACTTACAATGTACATATTACTAAAACAGCCTCTGGCTGCATGAATCAGTACAGATAAATAGGATTAAGCATCTCTTGGAAAAGAAAACATTATTATTGCTTATCAATAGCTTTGTATTTACTAAATTATTTTATTGTTGCTCAGTGTACAGTGTGGGGGAATACAAATAAATCTAATATATATAAGCTGCAATTAGTGCAGAATTTTGCAGCCAGAATAGTCTTAGCATTAACAGAAAGCTTGATCATATTAAGGTATCAGGGTACCCCTAGCGACTAGTGTGTGTTCAACTCTATATTGTGCCAAAACGTTTAGTCTAAACCCCATTAAAGTATACATTTTTAGAAAGCTGAATAAATGTAGAAACTATTTCTATTATTTTTATCGTAAAATTATTTTTTCCTTTTAGGTAAGAGCGAATTATTCAAATTTTCACCAAGGTGTCTTCACGGAGTTCCCGGTCGATCAATATTGATCCGAAAACAATCTTTGCTATCCTTCTGACATCATGAGATATCACTTGTCAAAAGTGTGTCTCAGATTTTTGATTAGTTGCCCCGTTGGTCTGTTATACGTTCCTAAAGTTACAACACCGCCAAAATAGCTGTGTCCGATACAAAACAGACGATAAATTTGGAATGGAGCAAAAAATTGAAAATCGGAGACACACCTTTAAAGAACAACTATCGAAGACAACCTCTGCCAAATTTCAGATGAATCTATTAAAATCCCTTTGACCGGGAACTCAAAATACACGGCTAATTGAACGTAAATTCACTTCCGAGAAAAACGCAAAAATGTGTTTTGGAGCAAAGAAGCGGGTTTGTTGATACAAGGGGATTATAACACATAATAATCTTGCCCGATGACAGCTGAAGTAAAGGGCAACCAAAATCTTGTTACGTTTCCCACACAAATGGCGGGAAGTCAAGGCAAATTGATCCCATTGAACTTTGGCTCTTGTTGAATAATATTTTTACAAAGGTTTCGATAGCAAATATATTCTGCACCAACAAGCTCTCTTGACTGACAGGTCAATCGACAAGTGATGTCAACAGATAATTGCCAGGGATTAAGCTGGAAACAAGTTTTTCGTTTATAACTCGCTATTAATAATCGCTAGTGAAATATTTTTTTTCACTAAATCATAGCTTATTGTGTATTCTATCAGAAAATGTAAAAAGTAAAAATCGACTCTTTTGAGAAACTTTGGGGTACCCTGATACCTTAACTGGCTAAATGTCTCAGAGAAGATTCTATTCAACGATTTAATCTTAGTTTTTAAATGTATGAATGGATTATCTCCAGAGTATTTATCTAAGTATTTTGTTAAGCATTCTTTGGCATTCATCGCAGGAATACAAGGGGAGTCAGCGAATGGAATAGTCTTCCTCTAGACCTCAAAAACACTAAAGATTAATAGTTTTAAGCAAGGCCTTTTTAAGAAAACTTTTAATACAGATTAGCATTAGAGAAAGTTAATTTTACGTTTAGTTAGTTTTTAATTATAAATTTTGTAATAGACTGGTAATAGACCTTTGCGAGCGCGAAGCGCAAGCTGCTTGGCGAAAAAAGGCTCTGAAATAGCTCAGAAATGCCTTTTTCAGCTTAAAAATATATGACTTATGATTAGGGCTTCTTCAATCCTACCGCCGCCTTTACTGTATTCACTACGTACTGTCACACCACCTTGTTGAAAGGTGGAATGATAATCTTGAATTATGGCAATTGCTTTTTCATTTTGGATGCCCTGTTGACACAATGATTCAAGATGTTTTGCTTGTTTACTTGATAAAGTTGCCAAGCCTTCCAAAATCAAATCATCTTTATCAATCACTGCAGATGCTGTTGTGTTGGATATAACACTGCAGACTTTTTCAAGGTTTTGCGATGCTCTTTTTTCCTTTCTTCTTTTGGTTTTTCTTGTTTTCTTTTTGAGCTCTTTGCATTGTTTGTTCTTATTGATATTGATGCCTTTGAACATATCATGTCAAAGCTGCAAAGCTCAAGTTTGTTCTTCAGCTTTTCTTCATCCTTTGCCACTTTTTCCTGTATTTTGAGAAGCTTTCCAATGATGTTTTCATCATATACTTTTCAGCACTGCTAACCATCAATTACCTTTTTTCCATCTATTGAAAAGTCTTTTTTAAAGTTTTCTCTTAAGGTTTCCAGTGCCTTTTGAACATCATTTTGAAGACAGACTATTTCAGTCAGTTGGGACTAAGTATAGTCATCATTGATATATTTTCCAGCAGCAGCAGGATTTTCCTATATATAAGAGGACGGGGATGCTCGTCAGAAATTTTAAAAATGACCCCTAAAAGGTACCAAAGTCATATCCGGGTGGGCGTGGCAATACATGTTTTTTACCCCTAAAAGGTACCAACTCAAAACACTAGATTTAACATTTTGCATATTTAAGTCAATCAAGCAATCAATTGTATCTATTTATATATGAACAAGTTGATGGTCGTGTAATCCGATCTTTGTTTCCAGTATTTAATCGTTGATGGAGGAAAAAATTACCTTAAAAGGTACCAGCTAGGTCTCTAGTAGTCCACTAAAGTCTGGGACACCCTAAAAGGTACCAGATCGCTGATTTTGACCCCTAAAAGGTACAACGAGCATCCCCCGTCCATTTCCTTGTTTTTTGTTTGTTATATTTAGTCCTATTATTGATAATAATATTATGATGATGATTATCTGTAACGTATACGGCTAAACCACAGTAGACATTTAGAAAAACATTCTGGATGGCAAGTGTGTGGTGTGGTAACACAGACCCCTTAGTCCCCTTATACCTAGTAGCCCTGTACCTGTGTACAGTGTGTTGTGTGTGGTGTGGTAACACAGACCCCTTAGTCCCCTTATACCTAGTAGTCCTGTACCTGTGTACAGTGTGCAGTGTGGTAACACAGACCCCTTGATCCCCTTATACTTAGTAGCCCTGTACCTGTGTACAGTGTGTAGTGTGTGGTGTGGTAACACAGACCCTTTAGTCCCCTTATACCTAGTAGTCCTGTACCTGTGTACAGTGTGTAGCGCGTAGTGTGGTAACACAGTCCCCTTAGTCCCCTTATACCTAGTAGCCCTGTACCTGTGTACAGTGTGCAGTGTGTTGTGTGGTAACACAGACCCCTTAGTCCCCTTATACCTAGTAGTCCTGTACCTGTGTACAGTGTGTAGTGTGTGGTGTGGTAACACAGACCCCTTAGTCGCCTTATACCTAGTAGTCCTGTACCTGAGTACAGTGTGTAGTGTGCAGTGTGGTAAGACAGACCCCTTAGTCACCTTATACCTATTAGCCCTGTACCTGTGTAAAGTGTGTAGTGTGTGGTGTGGTAACACAGACCCCTTAGTCCCCTTATACCTAGTAGTCCTGTGCCTGTGTACAGTGTGTTGTGTGGTAACACAGACCCCTTAGTCCCCTTATACCTAGTAGCCCTGTACCTGTGTACAGTGTGTAGTGTGTGGCGTGGTAACACAGACCTCTTAGTCCCCTTACACCTAGTAGCCCTGTACCTGTGTACAGTGTGTGGTGTGGCAATGCATATCAGTACATCAAATGTGTGTGGCTGCATTTTTGAAAGATATCTCCACATTTTATAAAAGCATGCAATTGGATTTTTGGAAATCAGGAAGCAGTAACGGACCCTATTATTCCTAGGTATAGTGATAAAATTAGAAATCTTTTATTCTATTCTGATCCTGGTATACCCGAAGCCGAGCGAGGTTTAGTGGAAACTTTTACTAAACCTCCTGAGGCTGAGGAGACATTTAATCACTTATATCCCGAAAGATCATGTTAAGGGAAACTGATACAATTCTTTGAATTTAAAAACATGGCTAAAAGTAACCAAAAACAGATCAATGAACATTTCAAGCAGAAGAGATGCAGAATCTTCTCGCCAAGTGGCCTTGAACCTGAGAAAAAAGTACTGGTTGGTAAACCTCAGACAACCAAGACAAGCAGGGAACTTTTTGCTGAGAACCATGTTGTCATTCAAGTAAACGAAGAACACACCAAGAATACAAAAAATCGTTATAAACAACCCAGGAGATATACTTCACTCCGCTGGTCTAAACAATCCAAAGGTATACTATAAGAAATATTTTGCTAGTCAGTGTAGCGAGGGGCGATACCCCAACCCCCCAGTTTTTTAGGAAAATTGCAATTGTCTATCTCCACTCATGGATATAGAAACATATTGCAGTCTGTACACAAATTGGGTACTTAATCTACCCTGAATTTATAAAATGCCTGTTGTTTTTGAGAAATGTAATGAAAGAGATATCCGTTTCTTAAAATGTTACCAGTTTTCTTTTAGTGAAAGGAAAAAAAAACTTCTCCTAATTATCCTTTTTCATCCCCTGCATTTCTTTTTTATTTTAATACAGATTCTAGATTCATCTGTCAACACCCTGAGCAAAAAAGAAATAGTGAGAGTTCTTGAAGCAGTTAAGACAGGAATTCCAAAATTTATAGCCTCATCAGTGCTTTCTAATCCAGATATCAATCTACAGTGTAAAGCAATCATTCTTGAGGAAATAAATGAAAGCTCAACAAATATTTGTACAAGAAAAGAACCATCTGTATTAAGGCAAATGTCACAAAGGTGAGTTGTGTTTTGTATGTACAGAGTAGTGAATGAGAAAGAAAGAAAGAAAGAAAGAAAGAAAGAAAGAAAGAAAGAAAGAAAGAAAGAAAGAAAGAAAGAAAGAAAGAAAGAAAGAAAGAAAGAAAGAAAGAAAGAAAGAAAGAAAGAAAGAAAGAAGAAAGAAAGAAAGAAAGAAAGAAAGAAAGAAAGAAAGAAAGAAAGAAAGAAAGAAAGAAAGAAAGAAAGAAAGAAAGAAAGAAAGAAAGAAAGAAAGAAAGAAAGAAAGAAAGAAAGAAAGAAAGAAAGAAAGAAAGAAAGAAAGAAAAGAGTGGTTTGATTGTCAAAAGCTCCTTCAAGGATGGTGGAGTGTGAATTAAAATATATCTTTTAATTTTTTTTAAGATGTAAATTCTTGTTAGATGTATTCGTAACAGTGGTTCAAAATACCAAGAAAGATGTAACTGACATCATCCCTGGAATTGGGCTATGCTATTCTATCCTTCTCTACAAAAGAAACCATGGACTTGTGCAAAGAATAAATACAGTTCTATTTATTGAAGGCAATTCTAAGAAGAAGGTAAATATACATGTATGCACATTTTTAAGTATATTAAGTGTAGGAATCAGAGTTCCTGAACATTAATGAACAGGAAGTATAGGATGCATGTTTTTTTTTCTTTTTTTTTCCCAACAAAGCTGACATTGACATTGAATATTTTTAGTACCTTAATAACATACATGTAATACAGATAGTTTAATATAATTTGAATTATTTCTAAACATTTATAAATTTGGGTCAAAGCCCATTGTAAACAGATTTGTGAATGATTCCAAAATAGCACTTTTAATAAAAACACCTGTTACTAAAAAAATATTACTAGATAATGATTTGTTTTCTTGTACAGCTGTATGTATACAAGATACCAAATTATTATATACATATCGAGATTTACTCACTAAAATTCCATTTAGTAAATTTTCGTTTGTTTACCAATCTCCGCCAATCAGAATGCGCGTATCGTTTTCTTCACGTGTGAGAAAAACGATACGTCCAATCAGAAGTCGCGTATCGCTTTTTTTCACGTGTGAGAAAAACGATACGTCCAATCAGAAGCGACTTCATTCCTGATGAAAATTTTTCTTCAAACTGGCTCCTCTCAGCACTTTTTATCGAAGGATTTTCAGTCTTGGCTGTTCAATTAATCTTTATTTAGTAAGAATTTAAGCAGATAAGCTCATGTCATGCAAAATAAGAGCTCTATGGGGAAAAAGATTCTCAAAACCACGCTGTGCTGCGGCAAGAGCGAAGAAGGATTCACGGCCTGCAGTTTCAGAGTCGCTGAATGGAAATTTAGTCCAAATGAGCTCTTTCAACAAAAGCTTGGAGAAAAACACTTATAAATCCAGTTCAAGATAATTTATTTCAAGTTTTGAGGGACATTTGAAACGCCAGGTATGTTTAACGGGCGTGAATTTGACCGTAAGTTTGTCTTTGAATGAACTCAAATTCTTCACATTGTCTTTGCTCGTTTTGTAAACAAACACCTGTCAGTGAGCAAAAAGTCCAAGTTACACTGAAAAGAATTATATATAATTTATACTGTAATTCACTTTCGATACAAATACATATTAGTTTTGTTTTGTTTTGACGTCTGTTTGTTATTTAAACTTTGTTTTCTAGAGATTTTTGTGCTTTTGAAATCAAAATCTTGACCGTGGAAAAGCAATATCCATATTCACAGCAAAACGACAAAAATTTATAGAAATCTCGATTTATATATGATAAACAGAAAACACCATGGAAAGTGCTTTGTACCGTTTTTATTCACTCGTTGTTTTGTATCATAAAACTCACTCGCTCGTTCCTCGCTCTTCGTTTTATGATCCTTCACAACTCGTGAATAAAAACCGTACACGCGCACTTTCCATGAAGTATTCTCTATAAATGGAATTTTCCCTTTCATATCAGAGCAAGATAACCTTAATGGACACAACTGGTGGACATTTTGTTGACAGTGTTGTAGATGCTCTCAGAGAGGGAAAGAGGATACAAGGGACTGGTGATAACTGTGACCTAACAATCCATGCCCACGAAATGAGATCTGACCATCAAAACACTGACATCCACTACTTTGCTTCAAACTTGATTGTTGAAAGAGTTCCATGTGAAAATTTGAGTTCCGTGACTCCTAGAAAGAACATTAACACACTTCCTGATGATAGTTTTCTTTTGAGCTTAGATGAAAGAGCAAAGCTTCGTGAAGATTTTTAAGTCATTGTTGCACGTATACTGGTAGCCTGCGTTCAGCCATTTATTTACCCGTAATAAACGTCTGCGAAACAATGCCAGAAATCCTGTTCTCTGTGATATGAAATAAGAAGTGATTTCTTATTGGCTCTCGCACAGATCAATTCTTACATAAACTCTGATTGGTCGACGGCTCGTTCTAATCTCTTCCGGTTGCGATGTCAACGGTTGAGTTTTCCATATGGCGTCGTTATTGTCAAAGTTTCGAAAAAACAACCCTTGGTCCTGTGAGAAGCTTTGACATTGTGACATCTGAATTCGTTCAAATATTACATACAGGTTATAGCCACTGGGTCTGCATAAGCTCTAATGGATGTCAACCAGGCATGGTCAACCTATATGACAGACTTTATCATGATATAATTTAAAAATAAGTTGAAGAACATGTTGAAAATTTGATGGCTGACAGCTACATTGGAATAGTGAATGTACCAGTACAGCAAGAGCTAAATGGGAGTGACTGTGGGGTTTTTGCGATTGCCTTCGCAACCTGCCTTGTTTACGGTTTCAACCCTGGAGACTTTACATTTGATACCCCTAAAATGCGAACACATTTAGCTCACTGTTTGAAAAATAGTGAAATCACAATGTTCCCAACAGCTTAGGATTTATCACAAAAAGTACCATTACCTTAACATAGAATTGAGAAATATATGAATAAATAACAATTCCTATGAAATGCAGAAACAACATGCATGGTATTGAAATTCACTTGTTTTCATCACCATTGTCCATTTATTCAGCAACATGGACATTCTAGAGAAATGCAAATTTTATTGTATAGAAAAATTAATTCATTGGCTGCTTTTCTTATTGGACAATACATGAAAAAAGTGCATTTACCCATGCATAACAGGTCCACAGTGAATACAGACAATTCCATGTCAATGTTATTTAATAATTTACTTAAAAATGAAACAGAAAACATATTTTAAGCCACACTATTTGAAATCCATTATTATTATGAATGTGGAGTGAATGATATGTACAGTGAACATCTATCAAATGATAGCTGTCACAAACCTAGTTTTAGCAAAAAATGGAATGGTAGTTGTAAAAGTAGACATTTTTTCTGCATTGTCAATTATTATGAATTAATTATAATTATTGTCAATTATAATATCATTTGGAGATTTAAGAAGCAGAGAAAAATAATTTATACCAATCCTTCAACTGTGTATTACCTTATAATTTTGTGTAGCATTGAAGGTGTTCTCATGAAAATAGCCTAAGTGACTTCAAAGATGTTGTTTACAAAATATAATCCATTATCTTTAAAATACTGGATCAACAAACTTTCATTTCATAATATATGAAACAGAGTATTTTGCTATTATATGTGAATATTTTGTCAGATTGATCTAAAGATTATCGCATTAGACATGATATTAGAGTTTTTCCGCATAAGTCAAATGTTGTACGTTACACATGTAAATGAAGCTGTATGCGTTATAAATGCAAATGTACTTTTTCTGACACATTTTAATAAGACAAAGCAAGCGGAATGCACGCAAAAAATTTCCCACAAAATATAAGACATTTCACGATACTATATTCTTCTGACAGTTTCCCACGTCCTGAAAGACTTTTCTAAATAGCTCAGAGGCCATCATAATACTTGTTTTCAGATATGTTAGGCCGTTCAACACTAGTACAAAATTGGTTGTCACCTATTGTTATATAGCGCACGAAGTTCAAAAATAGTGTCAGTCAGTAAAGCAAAAATGTCTAATGGATAAAAGAAAACCATTACACGATACACAATGTGATAATTATAACAAAGAAAGTCACATTTCCACGCTCAAATTTAAAAAAATAGTGTTGGAGCGAAAAGGTCTAATTGGGAATAAATAGACGAGTGCACATGACATATGCCTATTTCAAACATGTCGCTTTGGAGACCATACGAGGATAACTCTCAGGTCAACGTACAAGCAAGTACGAGCAGTTCAGCAAAGCAAGTTAAAGAACTGCATGAACATAAGAGTAGGAGAAAGAGAAACTGAGATAGTCATGGATGCGTACATAGAAAGCAGTGACCAAGGCTGGAAGGCCGTCCTCAATGCAGCAAGAAAGAAGATAGAAGATTGTAATATAAATTCTCGACTACAAGAATTTTACCAGACTGAAGAAGAGAGCAAAGTTTTACGGCGTATACAAAGAATTGCTAGAGAGGAGTCCAAAAAGCAGGCCGCTTTATACCAGAAGAGTCAGGCGGAGAAGAGAAAGAGTTCAGTCGAATTCCAAGAAGGAAAGCAAACACATTTACAAGTTATGAAGTACGTCTGTAAGGGAACCGGTCAAGAGGAAAATAATTCCTACAGCAGGTCAATACTCAATTCCTTCGATAGTTCAGAAATGTCGAGGGACTCCATGGCTCAGGCAATTGAGTATGATGACGAAACGCAGCTGCACGAATCCTCCCGCCAACAAACGGTGCCACAAGAAAGTAAATATGTTGCTCAACAAATGCGCTATGCTACCAAAAGAGCTCCAGAAGAAAGGAAACAGGCGAAGTTTCGTGCTTTCGTGGATTCTGCAGACGAAGCTTCAGATGAAAAGGATGATGGACACTTGGACATCTAATATGGACAATGGGCTACTTACTGGTGTTGTGTATGTTGATTTTCGGAAGGCTTTTGACCTAGTGAACCTGGACATACTAATCCAGAAACTCTCCATCTATAGTTGCGATGATATGGCTATTTCCTGGTTTAAATCATACCTTCTAGGTAGGGAGCAATGTGTACAGATTCAAGGCAATTTATCACCAATGAGACCAGTTCTTCACAGTGTCCCGCAAGGTAGCATCCTGGGCCCCTTGCTATTTACGCTATTTATAAATGATCTTCCACTATGGGTGAGTTCACATGTAGACATGTATGCAGACGACTCAACCATTCACACTAGTGCAAAGGCAGTTGATGATTTAAACACTACACTGACTCAAGACATGCAAAATGTCCAAAACTGGTGTTCTAATAACAGGATGGTAATCAATCAGAAGAAAACTAAATGTATGTTGATATCTACCTATCAAAGAGCAGCTAGACTCACCACCACTGAGCTTGAGATAATACTTAATAACTCCCAGTTAATAAACACTAATACAGAGAAATTACTGGGTGTAACTGTTGATCAACATCTTCATTGGAAATCTCACATTGATAATGTGGCCAAAACTCTTAGTAAAAGTATTTACCTACTTCGAAGAATAAAGGAATTTTTACCTATGGACTGTCGCCTAACCTACTACAAAACATTTCTCCAACCTCACATGGATTATTGTATCACTGTCTGGGGTATGTCTAGTCATATAGACCGAATCCGTAAACTGCAGAACATGGCTCTTAGGATAATCTACGATAAACCTAAATTAGCATCATCCATTCCACTATTCAAAACGGCAGGCATCCTACCAATTAGACAAATAGCAACTTATAGGATCTGCCTCATGGTTTACAAAGCACTAAACAAGCAAGCTCCAAAGTATATATGTGACATGTTCCAACTCAAGTCCACAGTTGCAGAGCGTCCCACAAGAAGTACAAAAAACAACTGTCTATGGGTCCCAAATGTCAAGCTGAATATTGCAAGAAAAGCTTTACGATATAATGGAACCAAAGTGTATAATAACTTACCCACTGAACTTAGAAAGGACATGAAACCAGAATCATTTAAGACTGAAACTTATAAACATTTGCTGAGGTAATTATGATTTTAAGAATCATCACCATTATATTATAGTTTTTTATATTCATTATCTTTATATTTTTACATAATTTTGGAAATATTTTGCCTACCAACAAATATATATATCGATAGTTTTTGCTAGT
The DNA here is from genome assembly GCA_029948255.1 of Telmatactis stephensoni. NCBI lineage: Eukaryota > Metazoa > Cnidaria > Anthozoa > Actiniaria > Isophelliidae > Telmatactis > Telmatactis stephensoni. The sequence goes on from JALIZF010000941.1 coordinate 102,543, forward strand.
TTCCTAGTAATTTAATTTAATTTAATTGTAATTTAATTGTAATTTATTGTTTATAGATGGCCCAATGGAAGATTAGCCAGGCTAAATTGGCTCCATCATTAAATAAAGTTTATTATTATTATTATTATTATAATCCACCACCCCCTAAAAAGAAAGCAACCCTTCGTGACGCTAGCCTGGAAGCGCAAAGGGCGCACAAAAAAATGTGCGAACATGCAACTACTAGTATGGGATTAATGAACAACGTTCTAAAGAAACTTGATCAGAAACTTGACGAACTTTAATCAAATGTAAACCGTACGTCCAAATAGTGATTGAGATTGTTTTCTACTCTGTTTTGATATAAGTTGACGTTTATTATTTGCTATTGACAATGACTGAAATAATTGAAATGTATTTTTGATAATTTATATTGGTCATTCATACGATTATGTAAATGGTGTCGATGGGCATGACAGGATAAATGCCCTCCTATATAGGCATATCAATTTAACAAAATTTACAATAAAACTGCTCGCAAGCAAATGTACTATAGTGATGAAATCTTCACTTTGCATATAAGCTTTGTCAAAGAACCAAGTGTGGAAGGGCCCAAAGTATCTGAAAACAAGTATAAAGGCTGGTTTCACTAGGCATAAGCACATGTACAAGCATAAGCAAATTAACAAAGGATGGTGTTTTTCTTTGTTCTTTCCTTTGTTTTTAATTAGCTTATGCTTGGTCTTAATTAAGGCCGGCACACTAGGCTGCGACACGACGCGGGGACACATCGCTTCGTGTGTATTGATTCCAAAACACAAACCAGTTTAAATTCGTGCGACGTGTTGCAGCGAAAAAAATTCTGTCGCGGCGACAAGGTTTTTCCCAGAAATTCCACAGTACACACGAGGGGAATTGTCGCCGCGACGTGACGCCTAGTGCGTGCCGGCCTTTCTGCTTATTGCTATGCTTATGTCGATGTCTTATGTCCTTATTGTCCCTTCATTCCTTTGTCTTTTCCTTTGTTTTCTGCTTATGCTTGTGCTTATGCCTAGTGAAAACGTATTATACAAAAGTCTTTCAGGACGTGGGAAACTGTCAGAAGAAATAGTATCGTGAAAGGTCTTATATTTTGTGGGACATTTTTGCGTGCATTCCGCTTGCTTTGTCTTATTAAAATGTGTCAGAAAAAGTACATTTGCATTTATAACGTATACAGCTTCATTTACATGTGTAACGTACAACATTTGACTTATGCGGAAAAACTCTATTTACTACAGGGTTGTAGCTAGTCAAAAGGTACAATTGGTGGACAAAGATTCACTAAACTAGAACATACTCTTAGAATTTGGTCTATTAGTGGTACCTTGTTTTGGTCCTTATTGCTTATTCCTTATAAGTCAGTATATAGTCAGTTGTTAGCGTTCCTTGTAAAATACTGTACTTGTTACGCAATAAACCAATCACCCTTTCAAGTGTATCCTCACATTTGCAATTACCCCTGGTGTTTCTACATCTATGGGGTCTAACTGACTTTTGCCTTTTGTAAATGCTGGTATAACCAACGATGCTTTCTTGAAGGCCACACTTTCATGAATGGTGAGCCCCCTGTCAGCCATGACGAGATCACCAGGTATAAGGTTACTCAATAATCCACAGTTTTCTGTGAGAAATTTGTCTGATGTCCGGCCTCTTGCCAGTAGGTTAGTTGGCCTCTCTATGAATACCTCAAAGCAATAGATAACAACAGTTGTCCTCTTTCCAAAAGAAAATTCAAAACATTGGGGCATAGTTCTCCACAACTCCTCTCGCTCTGGCCAGTAAATTAGTGGTGATAACCTCATGTCCATAATCATCATCCAAGATAAGAATGTCCTTGATACACTAGGTACAGACACTCCAAAACGATATGCAAAGTCTTAGTTCCATTAAAACTATTACAAGTTCCTGGAACTTTGTCAGGGTTAGAGACTTTCTTTGCACACTGGGGGCAACATGTTTGTATACCGCATCGAGTACTTTAAATGAAGGCCAATCCAGTATAAAATAGTACCTTATCATCATCCAGCATGTCTTCACGATCAAATGCTGCCTCTTTCTGCCATGAAAACATGTAGTCAAACTCCTCTGTCTGTGTACTCCAATCAGCTATTTGTGGGCTTTCGTCTGTATCAGTTTGTGTGCTAGAGTCAATTATTCTTAACTCCTCTAGCTCTGATGTAAGATCACACAATTCTTCATTTTTAAAGTCCACCTTTTCTGTTCCTTGTTCAACGTCTGTCCCTTGGTCAACTGCAGCGCTAGCCGTTTCTTCAGCCACAGCCACAGAAGGCAACTCGAAGGATATATTGTCAATAGTTTCACCAGTGATATCGAGCTTTGCAACTTTTGCAGTCAATTCTTCCAAGGCCCGTTCTTGTTCTCTCTTTCTTCTAGCTTTAACCCGCTCACTTCGTGCAGTTAGCAGTTCACTGTATGTCTTTTTGCTCTTGTTGTGTCCCAAATTCACTGTGGCTACCCAGTCGACGTTAAATTGGTCTGTTGAAGGTTTACCAGAAATGAAGTGGTGGCTACAAACCCTACCACTGTTGATCATTTCTTTAGTTAAACCATCCCTACTAATGGCGGCTATCCACTTTCTTCTACGGTCAATCGAGAGCTTTTCTGCTTCTTTGCCTTGCTTTCTAATGACTGCTGGAAATCGAAACAGGGAAATACCTTTATCACCAACACTTCTAATGTGACAACCGACCATTAAACATGGAACCATTACTAAAAATTGTCTATTAAATCAGTTGCTAGAACAAGATCAAACTTGCTAATGTTTACGTAAGTTGTGCACCAACATGGCAGATAGCATGGGTGAAAACCGAGAATTGTAAGAAAGTTAGGCAACCAACGATAGTAAGTAATGAATTTTCCAATATAAAATTCTCAACAATTGTCTTTTTCTAAATATGAAACTGTCTCAATTTAAAAAAATAGAGTCACCAAATTGTGCATTTTGTAAATCTCAAATTGAAACACTAGAACATTTCTTTATTGATTGTTCATTTTCAAGAAACTATTATATTTCCATTAAAAACTGGCTGGGAAAAGGCCATATCAACCTTCCGAAATTAAACATGGAAAATATAATATTAAGTAGAGAAGGAGACAATTTGGAAAATTTTCTCTTCTTGCTGTATAAGTATACTCTTTATACAGCAAGAGGCCAATGTTAAATCCCCATTCTAAAACAATATCAAAAAATATTTATTCAATATGAAAATTTAGAATATATAATAGCAAAAACATAATTTTCCAAGTTATTAATTCATTTACAGAAATACGAAAAAATAAGAAACATAATTGAAGAATTGAAAAGAGACTGATATAATTTATTCTAAAAAAATTAAGATTCCTTTCATGTAATTTGAATATTTTAAATAAGTTTACAGAAGTAGGTATAATTTGTTGTTGTTAACTGTTTCGTTTGTTATTATAAGGAATTGTAATTTAATTTTGTATATGTCTCGTTTGTAATTTTGTATTTAGTTAAAAAATTTGTTTGTAAGAAAATGTAAGTAATATATGTTAACATCCATTAAAAAAAAATGTTTACAGAAAGTTTTGAAGACTAGAATTATGTAAAACGGACGTTTGTGACTTACCAGTTCTTGTTTAAAAACATGATTGTAAAAACGGTGGGAAGAAAAGAAAAAAAAGAAAGAAAGAAATCGCTTCTTATTTCATGTCACAGAGAACAGGATTTCTGGCATTGTTTCGCAGACGTTTATTATGGGTAAATAAATGGCTGCACGCAGGCTAGCATACTGGTTACTTTTGTTAAAGCACTGGGTTTTCTAAAATCTGTAATTCCAGACCACATAGATCACAGATATCAAAAGGAAATGGATGAAAAGTCAACTACATATATAATACCCTTGCCTATACAATTAAAAGATGAAAAAATTATGATGATGTAGTTGACATTCTTTGTTCATGTGAAAATGTGCTTGAAGATATCTATGCAAAGGCAGGAGTTATCCAGTTGCCTCTATTGAGACAAGAGGCCACAAGAAATGGATCACTTCAAGGTGAACATTCAGTCCCTGATCAGCCAAATGCACACTTCAACAGACTTGATACAAATGACCACATGAAAGAGGTTTCAGTACCATTTGGGGGAGACTAGATGACTAGAGTGAGGTTTGCTGGGGCTAAAGATCTGTGTGCTGGTTGTCATACAGCAAAGGATCGGCTTGATCACTGCAGTCCTTTTGTGTCAGAGGGATTCCACACTAAAATGTCTTATGTTCAGGTAATATTTTACTGGTCAATGTATGATAAACTATTTTTGAATGATGGCTGGCATATGATTTCTGATAAAAAGCAAACATTGTATTAAGATTCATTTAAAATAATATTACATTATCATTGTACTTTTTTTTACATACATACATTCACGCATACATAGATGGTTTATTTGTTGAAGCAGGTTTTTACAAGAATGCAAGACTAAAGTCCTGATGTGGACTTGTAATTAATAATTAAGCATCATTCTTCAGAAGTGGACCAAAAACAAACACATTTGACTGGTATAATCGAATGTTATCTTCCAGCTAATCTACAAGCATTTATATAAAGCAGAATCTGTAAGAGAAGTTGGCACTCTGAAATTTTTCAGAGAGAAACTCAATAGAAGGAATGTCACTGCAGAAAAAGTAACAAAAAGCTATGAAGGATGTGAACAGTTTCTGTTGAGTGTAGGAACAGGATATGTTGTAGAGGCAGCCCTAGAATTCTGGGGAATGGCATCTGTGAATGACTTGCCAACAAGACGAGTGTCACCTAAGGGAATGTTACATTTATCAAGAGAAGAAAATGCAGTACTTCCACGAGCATGTGGGTGCATTTGTTGATCAATATGTCGTAAACAACCAGGACAATGAGGATCACAGTCAGTTACAAGACATTGAATCAAGAAAATACAGTGTTAGCCCCATCCATGCTGATCATGATTATTTCACGCCATTTCAAGAACCTGAAGAGGACAATGATCAACAAATACCTGACCGAGTAAGGTAAATATAAATACGTAAATAAAATAAGTCTATGGAAAATACATGACGGTTTTCAGGGTGTGAAAGTACAAAATGCCATACTATGGACTTAACATCATTGAACTGGCAGTGTTTTTGGTGCAACTCATGATACTTGCTCAGAAGGAGATGGAGATAGAGACAGCATCAATAAGAAGCTACTAACTTATTTCAAGTCAATGAATGCTTATTCCAAATATGCCTTAGAAATGTTCATAAGCATTGCTCAAATTGAAGAAATGGCTCACTGCTTAGCATGGGGGAGATTTGTGAATTGGAATGGAGGGATTGGTAAAAATATTTCATGTGATACAGCCCAAGAAGTCTGTAATAAGGTCAGCAAGGATATTGTCAAAAGCATGGGCCCAAACAAAACCAACAAAGCCATTGTTAGAGCTTCTAGAGCTGCAGCTGGTATCAGTGTGATCTCTGATGCATACGACAAAACTTCCAAAATTCACAAAGTTTCAAAAGTCCACAGTAAAAGAGATTCACTTCCTTATGAACTGTTGATATTAGCAGACTTGAGAAAACTCCGACCTTTCCAAGTCATACCTAAGAGATGCCATAAAACCTTCCCAACTTTGTCAAGGTCTGTGATCAGTGACTTAGATGATGAAGAGTTTGTTTCTTGGCTGAGAAAACACAAGACAAAATTGGCCATGAATGTTTTGTAAACTTGTCCAAGAGATAGTTAGTCTAGCCAGACTGGAAAGTCCATATATCCTATCTCAATAGAACTTATTTGTGAAAGAAACATAGTACGGCTCGATAGATACTCCAATGACAATATTCCTTCGTGATTGTTCGAGTTTAACACAGAAGCACAGCAGATAGTTGAGATAAAAAAGAGTTTTACTTCATTTATAAACATTTGACGATCTTTGCCGTAACTTTGCATTCAGCAGGAAGGGCAAAAGATCATTGTTGGGGAGTGTTACCAGACAATTGCAGTTTTCATAATTTAAAGAACCTTATTAGCTGCCTTATACTCTGAAATGGAAAATGGGAACTGAAAAAACCACTGCGCATGCGTCAAATTTCCCGCCAGATTCGAAAAACAAGATGGCGGACGCGCGAACGTTTCCCATGCTTCACAACGCTCTTACTTCTTGAAACGCCTCCAGCATTTCAGTTTGACTGTGATTGGAGGATCCAGCTTAAGTAGATTTATCTTTAGACTTTATTTAAACTACCCATGGTCTTTTGAAGAACACTGACTTATTAATCATCCAGTAAGCGATTCTGTTTCTGGACAAAAAGATCTGTAGGTCTTGACAAATTCAATGCAAATCACCTGACTTAAGGTCAGGACAACAGACTTAAGTTCAACAATGTAACATTTTGTTCATTATTTGTCATTCTACAACATATCAAATGAGCACCTAAATCCAAGGTTGAGCACAGAAAGAAACGGCTTAAAAACCGCTGCGAATGCGCGAGATTCTAAAAATCAAAATGGCGGATGCGTCTGAGCTTCCCCCGCTTGTAAAACCTTGGAATTAGCGTCTTAGTTTGATTGTGATTTCCAGTCAGTCTTGGTCAAATAATCTACAAGGCTTACTGAAATTATTAGTATTCGTTATATCAACGTGGAAGGTCTTATTCGCTCTGATAATTCAGTGTGCTTTTGGACAACAAAAGTACTGCTGTTGGGAAGAAAATCATGTGAGGAAAACTTGTAGTTTGACCTGGAATAAGGTCAGGACAACTGAGGTAAGGTTAACGTTTTGATATTTTGTTCTTTGTTCTCCGTCTAACAGCATATCAAATGGGCTGCTTGTTCTGAGATTGGGATGTAAAACAACACCTTGCTAAAGTGCGAAGATTGGTATTTGAAAGAGAACCTTCGAAAATTGCATATTTTGACCACTCGAGGAGAAATGATCAAAGTTTATCGATGCTTCGAGACTACTGGAAAAGCTAAGTTTCTACTGAATTTTGTACAATATGACATATATTAATTTAATTGACATCTAAATTCTAATTATGCAGTTGATGTAGTTATTATGTATTCAAAATAAAGCTGTTTTCTCAAAGAATAAAGTTGTTACTGCATGCTTCGCCTATCGATAGGTCACATTTTTGCCAGACACAAGGTCATGTTTGCAATAAGTATTTGAATATGCTTAAATTACTGTTAAGCGCCTTACCTATAACATATCAAAAACTGAATTTTTTAATTGATATTTAATATTTTACTCAAGTAAAGTCTGGCTATCTTTGTCAAATACAGACTACGTTTCCTGAACACCCTAATCTTCAGTATTTAGTGAATAAGTGAAATGTTTTATTTCTCTGAAGTCCTGGATTTATAATTTTAACACTTTTGACAAGGCTTGTAACTTTATTCAGTAATGATCATCTTTTTTCTAAACAAAAACGACCGC